>DF240072.1:0-84194 GCA_000507305.1 Breviolum minutum Mf 1.05b.01 | reverse complement strand
GGTGGAGGAGGAGGACCTCCCTGGGGATGATGGGGATGGCAGTGGATCCTCAAGTGGTGATGAGGGTCGAAAAGGCCGTGGTGGTGGCCGAAGGAGATCATCATCGAGTGGTTCTTCAGGAGATGGAGGAGATGATGGAGATGACAGTCGTGATGAGGAGAGGCTCAGGGCCTCTTTAGTCGTGCCGCCGAAGAAGGACAAGAGGAAAGAGAAACGCCGAAGGGATGAGAGGAATGCAGAGAGGAGGAACAAGCGAGGGCGGTCTAAGGAGAAGAAGAAAAGAAGAACAGAAAAGGAAAAGGTGAAGAAGGAGAAGCGAGACAGTGACCGAAAGAGAAAAAGGGAGAGGAAGAGACGGAGGGACTCAAGGTCTTCGTCTTCACACTCTTCCAGTGAGACTGGATCGCTGGAAAAGATCTATGGCAAGGAGACCAAGAAGTTCGACACGCTGGCAGAAAAGGCAAGGAAGCACCCGGGTAGGCTACTCCAGGGAGGATTAGAAGAAATGAGGAAGTACATGTTGGCCCGGGTTGGAGAAGGACAAGCAGAACAGAGTTGGAGGCAGCAGAGAGTTGGGGCCTATGTGCAACAGGTCCTCTTTGTGAGGCACAACCCCTCTCAGATTGGTGTGAGGAACACCCGCGAGATCCTCACATTGAGTGCTGCTTTGGACGCATTGCTGGAGCAGGATTTCCCCATGGTGGGGGACCTGCTTATGCAACGGCTTAAGGCTGTTGAATCAGCTCTGGTTGAGGGCTGGAATGTTGCAGCTCACCAAGAGCTGATTGCAAGCCCAAACGCTTCCTTGACGAGTCCAAAGGAGAAGAGCTATGCAGCCCGTCAAGCTCTTCAAGCACAACGCCTTGAGGAGAGCGTCAAGAAGAGGAGGTCGGGCTAGGAAGGGGGCGGCCTGAGAAGCTCATCTTCTCAGGTGACGCCAACAAAACCTTTACAAGGGATCTTGAAAGATTCCAAGTGGCGAGGACAGCAGAGGCCCGTTACACCGCCAAGAGGCCCAGGAGCAGCGAAGGAGGCAAAGATGGAGAGGCCCGTAACTCCACCCCGTGCACCCCCTCCGAGGGCTTCAGAGCTTTCCGCCAAGGGGCTGGAGGCAAAGAAGCAAGCGAGCTCACCCAAGAGCCCAAGCAAGAGCAGTGTTGGGGGCACAGAGGGAGAAGAGTCGAGCCCTCGCACTACAGATCCGACTGGGAGATCGGAGGCTGGGAGCCCGAGCAGAAAAAGGTCAAGAACGCCTTTGAAGAGGAAGCCCTTTGGAAACAAGCAGAGGAAGAAGTTCGAGAAGGGCCAGTACGGAGATCAGAGAGTGAGATTTTCGAATCCTTTGGAGGTCCCTGGCGGTGGAAAAGGGGAGGCTGGTGGGCCCCCCAAAGGAAAGAAAGGAAAAGGAAAGAAAGGAAAGGCAAAAGGCAAAGGAGGAAAGCACAAGGGAAAGAAGAGCAAAGGAGGAGGCCGAGGAGAGATCCCCTCAAGGGGGGACTGGCAAGAGTGGAAGATGAAGCTAAAGGAGCATGCGGCTTTGGACGGTGCGGGTGGTGCGCCACTTGCTGGAGATGCCGTCCGGGATTGGGCTTTCGTGGAGAAGGCACACTCTCTCGCCATTCGGCAGTGGGGATGCACAGGATAAGCCGTTGAAAACGCTGGTGTATCCCTTGCCTTTACCAGCCGCAGCAGAAAGTGCTCTCAAGTCCATTTTGGACGTTTCACAATGGAAGGGGCTGAAGCCCAAAGAGAAGTGGTCAAAGTGCAAGGAGGCCTGGTGGGGCCTAATTGTTTTGGCGCTGAACAGTGCCTCAGGTTTCACAACAGTGCACACCGCTGATCCGTCCAATGGAGACGTAACAAAGGGAGGTAATGTAGTTAAACCCGATGCCCCGTGGGAGGGGAAGTTGGACTCCCTTTCAATTAACTACACTGGGGATGTGGTTAAAGGCTAACTGGTTGACGGGGGCTCAAGTTATCCCTGGTCTCCCCCCCGAGGGTTTTGGGGGTTCATTGAATGCAGTCGATTTTTGCAGCCCCTGGGTGAGGAAGCATTTAGAAGCCCCCTCATTGACTAGGTTGCCGGATGAAGAGGTGGCTGGTGAGCTGCCTTATGCAACTGTGCATGCAACCCATTCAGAGTGGGAAAAAATTGCAGTTCAACTAGTGCGTAGGGGTGTAGCTATTGTATTGGAAGAGGATGAGATTGAAAGGTTTCGGGGTAAACCTATATTAACTGGGGCTTTTGGGGTCAGTAAGCCTAACAAGTTTGTTGAGGTTGAGGGATCCCAGAAGCCCGTCCTAAGATTGATCATGGACTTCCGTGCAGCTAACAGTGTACACCGCATGTTGCCTGGCTCAGTGGATTCTTTAGTGGGGCCTGCAAAATGGCAGGCAATAATCCTAGGGGACAAGCAGACGCTTTTGACCTCGGGTGATGACTTGGTTTCGTGCTTTTATCTTTTCAAGGTGCCATGAGTGTGGAGCAGATACTTTGCTTTTCGTAAGCAGGTGTCTAGAGCTGCACTTGGGCTGGAGGGCCCTCCTGGCAGTATGGCCTATGTGGCAAGTGCCGTTCTGCCGATGGGATGGGCGGCGGCAGTTACAATAATGCAACACATACACAGGTCAATTGCATTGCAGGAGGATGGACTTCCTGAAGAGAGAGAAGTTCATAGAGGCAGGGCGCTGCCTGAAGTCACTGCAGAGGGAGCAAGCAACTTGTGGAACCTCTACATTGATGACTTCACTACATTGGAGGTGCTTCAAGAAAGCAGCTTGGAACACGTCAGGGCTGGTGTGACCAGCCAGAACGCAATGCAGCTGGCTATGCAAGCTTTATACCGTAAGGGTAAGGTGCCTTACTCATCAGAAAAGCTGAGACCCTTGGAGCCCTGGTGGATGGCAGGAGAGGAGTGATTGGGGTATCAACCCACCGAGCTTTGGACTTGATATCCCTGGGAGTCCACCTGATGAGTTCGGAGAAGGTACCTACACGGTGGTTGCAAGTGTTTTTGGGCAAGTTTGTACATGTGCTACAGTTTCGTAGGCCGATTTTTGGGCTTATAAAGCACTTGTGGAAGCGCATACAAAGGTTTGGTACAGGGCGTGGACTCAGTCCAAAGGAAATGGATGAGGTCTGGGTGCTGGTGTGCACGCTGCCTTTATGCTATACAGATCTCAGAGCTGGTCTGTTGAAGAGGCTTACAGCCAGCGATGCCTCTGAGTGGGGAGGCGGACTTTGTGTGACCCAAGGAGTGAGCAGGTTGGGGGAGCTGCGGTCATCTCTCCCACCAAAGCTGACATACTCCCCACGCTTGGGCCCTTTCATTGCTATAGAGTGGTTTGCAGGGATTCGGGGCCTAGGACGTGCCTTAGCCCGCTTGCACCTGTTTCCAATTCATACTGTGGTATGCGAGCAAGATCAGCACTGCCTGCACATCCTTAGGCAAGCGTGACCAGGTGCCACGGTGTGGAAAGACATACTGAAGGTGACCAAAGAGTATCCGAGAAGTGCTTGATGCGCACCCCGAAGCTGAAGGGGTAATTCAAGCAGGGGGTTCTCCCTGCCAGGGCCTGTCTAAGCTAAGCAGTGGAAGACAGCACTTTGATGACCCTAGGAGTGGTCTTTTCTACGCGTTGGACCGAGTTCAGAAGGAGGTTCAAGAGGAGTGTCGTCAACGTGGACTCTGGCACCTTGGACTGGTTGAGAACGTGGTCTGCGATGAGGCTGACCAGGAGGTGTTTCGAAAGTTGACAGGGTGGCATCAATATTTGATGTGCAGCGGTACCTTATCCCATGTTCGAAGACCCGGTGTCAGAGGAAATCTCCCCTGGTGGTGAAGGGATCTTGGAGGACCATGGGTTGTATCAGGAGGTAAAAGTTTTTGGGCCCAAGGGTGTCCCGTGAGGAACCTGTTTCCCTACCTACTTTTACCAGGTCTATCCCAAGGACAAGACCTCCTGCCTCTCCGGCGGGGTTGCATCATACGCCTCAGGAAGCCAGAGAGCGATGGGTGGAGGATACTTACAGGTACCCTCCTTACACCTACAAGACAGAGTTTTGCCTTCACAATGGGGTTGAACTACGTGTGGCAGGTCCATCAGAGCGTGAAGTCTTGATGGGGTTCCTCCCTAGCCATACAGCAGCCAAGGTGGGGTCCAAGTGGGCCAACTATGATCAACGTTGTTCATCGGTGGGGAATTCTTTTCATACAGCTGTGGTGGCGCTCATCCTGAAGTATGCTCTCCAGCAGATAAAACCAGGGCTGACCCTGCCTAGTGTGACAGAGTTGGCACAGGAGCATTGGTCGGCTGTGCAAAGGCTCCCAAAGGAAAGGTTCCATCGCAGCAGCAAGGAGTTACCGCAAGAACCTGAAGAGGATTGGTTTGCAAGGCTTGAGGAACAAGGCGTTGGTCCTAGCCTCAAAGTTGGTGTAACAGCAGAAGAAGCCCTGGTGAGGCGCTTCTTACATCATCTGACCTACAGGGGATCTGACGTCCATGTGGATTCAGGAACTCCCTTCAGGCCGGATAGGTTACCACGTGAAGGAATTGACCCGAGGCAGTGGAAGTGGAAGATCATCTAAGGCTGGAGGTGGGCCTATGAAGATCACATTAATGTGTTGGAGATGCAGGCGCTCTACCAGTCAATAGTATGGCGAGCACGTACAGGCCGGCTTTACAAGAAACGTTTCGTTCATCTGGTTGACTCACAAGTGGTGTTGGGAATTGCCACAAAGGGACGGACCAGTAGCCGAAAGTTGGACGGAATTCTGCGTAAGTACAATCTTCTCCTGCTTGCTGTACATGGCTATCCGATTCTAGGGTGGGTCGTTAGCCGACTCAACCCTGCTGATGCACCCAGCAGATGGTACGTGCTGCAATAGTAAACTTAAATACAGCAGAGCAGAGAAGAAATTTGCGCAGAAGCATTGGGCCTTTGGCTCATAATCTTGTACGGCCTTCAACACTGAATCGCTATGCCGCCTCTTTCCAACAATTCACCTTGCACCTTGGAAGCCTAAGGGCAGTCTGGCCTTCTGATATTCAGGAATATGACAACATTGTTTCAGATTATCTTGAATTGCTCTGGGATACTGGAGAGCCTCGCTCTTCTGCAGCCTACACCTTGGCTTCTATACAGTTCTATCTCCCTCAACTTCGCAAACATCTTCCCCGAAGCTGGAAGCTAAAGGCAGTTTGGGACAGGCTGGAATTGCCAGCCCAGGCAGTGCCCCTTTCATTGGAACACACCATAGCCATTGCTGGGTATTTCTTTGAGAACGGAGACTGGCGTGTCTCTCTCGGCATTTTGGTGTGTTTTAATGCTATGCTACGCACTGGGGAACTTCTTAATCTTAGGGCTGGAGATGTTGTCTTCACCGTGGACTCGTGTGTCCTCCACCTTGGTGAAACAAAAGGTGCCAAACGCAAGCTGCTTCAGGATGAGTCAGTAGTCTTGACTGACCCGCTGACCCTACTTTGTCTTCGCAAATTAGCTAAAGGCCTTGCACCAGGGATGTACTTAGTGCAGGCTTCCCCATCAGCTTTTCGTACCAAATGGAACAAAATGAAGCTCTCCTTTCATTTTTCAAGCTTTCGCATCCTTCCTTACAGCTTGCGTCGTGGCGGAGCCACCTGGTACCATGCCCAAACAAACAATTTTCACCGTACTATGAAGAAAGGTCGCTGGGAGCACCTTAAAACTTGTAAGCTCTATGTGGCAGATGCTCAACTTGCACTTAGCCAAGTCCTTCTACCACCTGATTGTCTGCGTAAACTTGACCGCTTTTACAAGACTTTTTCGCCCCAGTTAGAATCCTGGTGCAGTTCAGGGCGCGTGGAAGGCATTCGCAGGGACTAGTTGGTTTCCCTTTTGCGTTTGCAAGGCTAGTGTGCCTTTTTCAGGCTAGTGCGCCTAGAAAACAAAAAAGGTCACCTACAAGTTAGGTAGTGCATTAGCCTTCCTCTTGGCAAAAAGTGCCTTGAGGTAAGTGACTTTCGTCAAAACTTCTGGCGAGAGAAAAATAGTGAACCGAGATGCTGCATGTGTTCATGGTAACCCATCAGCATGCTGCATGAGCGACACATGAGTGATCGCCCCACGGCTCTTTAGCTGTTGCAGCTCCCTCCCGTCCCACCCACGCTCTTGGGAGCCGGTGGGGTGCAACTTTTCAGTTTGCAGGGAGGAAGGCATTCGCAGGGACTAGTTGGTTTCCCTTTTGCGTTTGCAAGGCTAGTGTGCCTTTTTCAGGCTAGTGAGCCTTTTTCAGGCTAGTGCGCCTAGAAAACAAAAAGGTCACCTACAAGTTAGGTAGTGCATTAGCCTTCCTCTTGGCAAAAAGTGCCTTGAGGTAAGTGACTTTCGTCAAAACTTCTGGCGAGAGAAAAATAGTGAACCGAGATGCTGCATGAATATAAGCTCATCTATTTGGAGCAATCGGAACCCACCAGCCCTTCTCTAATTTTTTCCATGTTTTTTCGGTGACAAAGCAGGGTCTCACTTAGTCCTCCTGGCTTTTTTGGAACTTGTTGTTCCAGCCAAAGGATCAAACGAGTCCAAAGAGTGCTTGACACTTCCGCCCAACTTGCATTTGACATTGCCTTAGGCTGTTCCCGGTCCACTGAAAAACTTTTGTATGAAAGCGGAAGGAGAGGTTCTTTTTTAAACTATGACATACCAAACAGAAGGCGAACACATCACAAAGAAATAACAATGAAATCAGCCCATAGACTTGTATCAAGCGGGACAGCCTTTGTTTTTGGGGTAGGCTTTGAAGATGATGCAGGTCCACTACGCACGGGAGGTGTCTCTACTGGTTCCTTGCTCTTCTTGGGATTGCTCGTCTTCGCCTTTGCTTTCGCCTTTGCTTTTTGTTTCGCCAGTTTTTCCTTTTCTTTCTTCAATTTCAACTTTGCCCTGATAATTGAACTGGAATCAGAGCTGTCACTGGAAATGCTGCTGGCTAAGCGGGCTGTGAAAAAGAAAGGTACACCCTGAACCAACATCCCACCAAACAAAAGTAAACTGAAACATTCAACTCTATTTCTGCATGCCCAACAAAATTACGCGAAATTGACTAATTCAAATGCTGAGATGCCACCATGGGCCCTGCTGCGTTGCAACCAAACACATTGCAGTATAGATTGTCAAGGGCGGCTTTGCTCCGATCTATGATTCCCAAGTACTGTCTTTGGCTTTCAGGAAAACACACATTGAAAAAGGCCTTCACAGGCCAGAGTATTTCCCCAGAATCTGTCACACAACATTTAAGTTGTGGAAATGGCCCTGACCCTGGAGTCAGGAAAGGGGATGCGATCAGAATTGAGCCTAGAATGGCTGCAAACACTAGATTAACTCACTGTGGGGGTGGCATCAGACAAAAAGAATGAATCGTAATGCATCAAAAACATGGCCAAAATGCTGAAAAATTGCATTCTGAGGGGTATGCTGGAAAGGTCTGTTGAGGCTTTCTTAGAATGATGAAAATTGGCTGACAATCGCCTATCTAAAGTTGTTAAAGAAGAAAACATCGCGCAAACTGGGAAAGTTGTGGAAGCCCGGAAGAACTGCAAGACCAGGAAAGCCACGAAAACATGAAAATGCAAAAGCCACGACAACGCGAAAATGCGAGACATGGCAAACTAGAGGTGTGTCTAATTTGATTATATAAATAGTATTTATAGTGAAATTGTTTTCTTTTTTATTGGTCTTCTGGTTTTCTCGGTTTTCTCCTTGGCTCGTTCTGACCGGGTCGTGTTTTTTTACGCACTTTGTATACACGGCCAACTTAAAGACCTGGAAGGCTATGGCAGGCTTTCCAATAACTTCCCACTTTACGGTTGGTCTGCTGCTCTTTTGTGAAGCCTGCTGTATTTGTCAAGATCCCGGCGGTTTGACAGATGTTGATATTCTGTGTTGGAACCTTGTCATGTGCTGAGGCCGTGGCGCGCCTTCTTCTTCAACACTGTACTATTGGCTGTGATGTGGTGAGAGAGCCCCAGCTCACCACCAGCTCCTCCAAGAGAATTGCAATGATATCAGATTGGCGGATTGCCACTCTCAGTGGATCCTGATACAGATACATGACTTCGATGCGCTAAAGTGGAAAGCTTCTGAAGAAAGTCTTCACTCACCCCTTTTGCTTCAACCGTGAAACATCAGAAACAGTTTGAGGTGGTGTGCCTCGTTCGTCGCCTTTTACGATGTGTGGATTGACTTGCCAGAGTTCACGAAGCCGGGGCCGAAGCCACTGGACCAGTGTCGTTTTGCATATTCTTGCATCTTTGTGCCATTTGTGTCTTAGTGACTTAGTGGGACTGACAAACATGAATTTGGGGAGGCTGAGTGATCATCCTGCTGTCTTTAAGGGTCCTCACCAGTGGATTCGAATTTACTGTACAAAGCCACATAGCCACATAGCTCTCTCATGTCCTACAACTTTCACAGAGAAACACTAGGCCTCTACAAACATCTGAGTGGCTTGTATTCATTATGCCAAGCTGCGGGACATGCCAGGGCACGCTACGGCCTGAAACCCGGCGAGGCAATGCTGCCAAACAAAGAAATGAGAAGCAAGTGCAGATCTGCAGATCTTGACAGAGAAGCATTGCTCGCTCTTTCATCGATTTCATGCTCCCAATCTTTGACATGTGAACGGAATGGCATTGAATTGTGCTTTCACAGGTAGCACGAATGGCAACACTTCTGGGTGAAAAGGTGGAAACAGGCGTGTTCGCGTCCAGCCAAGCGTGAAGCGTTCAAATTTTTACCTTTCTACAAGCAGAAACCCAAGGGGGTTTTGAGATTCTTTGGACCTTCCCATGGCTACAATTGTTACAATCAATAGCCAGGATGGGGGGACCTCACATGGCAACCACATGGCTTCGCCTGTGATGGATCAGCTCGGGACCACAGAGTTGCTGTTGCTTTGAGACGTAAGGCCTTTGTAAGGCTTCGCGATGCGCCAGTCGTGAGGTCTTTGCAGTAGCCGGTCGAGATGGATTGGGGCGAAGTGCTATCCTTCAAGGCACTTTGCAATGAACACTTGACTCATTTGACCAGATAATTCGGAGAAAAGGACACACAGAAGAGACTTGCCAGATAAATACAAAGGAGATAAACCGATTCTGTGCATGGTAGAAACTGCAGATGTTACAATACAGCGGACCAGCCTAAACCACAAGATTTTGCTCCTTTCCAAAACGTCCGAAGGAGTCCATAGTTGAAATACTTCAAGATGACATAAAATGACAGTCCCCTGGCTATTTGGATTCTCCTTGTTGCATGGAGTCAGGTCTTTGCATAGTCGTGGCATATGCTTGTGTGTTGAAGGCAAAATGCAGAGCGGCGGAGCCCTGCACTTTGCACGGGCCCTGGCAGAGTCTTGGAGCGTTGTCGTATCCAAGCCAAGAAGCCAACAATGACATCAATAGAAACGAGATGACATGATATATGGTGATGTGATAAGAATACGTTCTAGAATGGCTTTGACATAACTTCCATTTTCCCCAGTGCAGTGAGTTCATTGGTGTTGTTCAAACCAGGGCTTTGGTGTCTTGAAACATGATGCTCCAGGAGCCCGCGCCTCACTGTTCGTCCTTGACGCAAAACATCCAGGACAGGGTGCGAACATGCCAAAGATGAAACCACTTCATTAGTCCCTACATGTTTTTTCCGATGAAGTCTCCACCTGGAAATGAAACTTTCTGTCCCAAATCAAACCCTGCTTTGAGGACTTAGCGGTACGATGCAATGAACACTGCGACGCCGTTGTTCCGGCCTCACGCCATATCTCTTGAAGGGGGCTACCTACCACCAGTGCAGGGTGTGCTGTGTGTGCTGTGTGTACTGCGTGTAGCTTTGTGGATCAATAGCTTTGTGAGAGCGGACGTCCGGTCGTGTGCAAGGTAATGCCCTTAAAAGGACAGGAGTTGGTCAGTTGCCCTTTGCTTCGGCCTCAGACAGCGATTTGAAGTGGATCAGTCACAGCCTCACTGCATTGCGGTCACATTCAGAACCTTGGCCTTGTTTGACTGTTTGACTTTGAATATTCTTGAATTATTGGACTCAGGCTAGAAAAAAACTGGTGGGGTCCCAAGAGCTGTCAGCATGGCCCAACACGCCTGCACTCACCTTTCATGTACAAATGAACACGCTCAGCAGGATTCAACTGTTTCATAAGGGAAACTTGTGATTTCTGTAAAGATTGGTATCTGGGCCAAACAAATGACAAAGCCCCAAGTTTGGTCAACGCCACTGCCACTGGATCTTACATATATATGTAATATAAATGATATATGTTCATTCTGTTCATTTGGTCCATGTGCCCATGCATGATCATTGGGATCAGCCTTCCATGGTGGTTGCTTCATTCCAGAACTCTGGGCGTGCAGTTCTCCACATGACCTGAGTGGAATTTGTTTGGTGGGATGTGATTGTTGTGATTGTTGGCATTGTCATGGATAGGTCATCGTCTGGATTGGCACGGCCGTTGGCTGCCTCCTGGCTTGAGGAGCAATCCAAGCGAAGTGCAACGGATGAGACTTGATTATCTCACATTCAGAATTACCTATCACCTCAACAAAGTGAAGTGGGCTTGAGATTGTCAGACATTGGCTAGGACCGTGGAGGAGCTCCACTGGAAGAGCACTCAGGCATTGGACAAGATGAGCAAATTGATATTTTTCAGTATCCCGCAGACTGAGGCATACTGCATACATACTGGATCTGTGATTTTTGCACAAATCTGCTGTCAAGCTTTGGCACCATTGTGGGCATATCGACAGGGTCTGCTACGCGAAACTCAAAGCCAAAGCTGTGATGCAAGTGGATTGCAGGTTTGACGCATTTGCTGCATCCAGAACAGATGTCTGCCATCTCCACAGCGCCATGTCTTCGCCTCAAAGCTGAATCTGAGTGTGACCGTGTAAGCAAAATCTTTGCCACAGCCGTCTAGCACGATGTGGTCGACTGGATTCTTTCGGTATATATTCAATAAGAAGCAAAGATACACATTGTTCCTACAGTATCTCCCGTCATGCCTGTATTTTGGAGGTCCCACCACCGATGGGAAGCACGAGGATTGCTTGGTAGCACGGCAGCTCAAAGAGAACCGCATAAAGCCTCGATGTGCTCAACAATTAATTAGTCAAAACTTTTAAAACTTAAAACTCTGCTTTGAAGCAATGAAACCACACCTTCAGGTTGGTACGACGGCGTTCGGGATCCCAACGGCTCTTGAAAATCACTTTCACGCACTGAAGAAGCCCAGTGCCCTTTGGCCTTTGACAGGTGCAGCCAATTCCATGCTTTAGCATCCTTTACCACAAGGTTTCTGAAGTCTCAAAGTCTTCAAGCAAAACTAGCAAAGCTCAAAAAGTTCAAGAATCAAAATGTAAGGGTGAGAAAGGCATGTTGTCTCGCCGACCACTTCGATTCTTGATCTGCGTTGCTTGTTAACAATCTCAAGGAGGCGCGTTGTGCAATTAGCACGTGGTCGAGCGATGGATCAAAATGAAGAAAGCTGGCTTCCCAGGCACGGTGGACATTTTAGGTTCTATATCTTCAAAAGATGGTGTGGTCATATATGGTCTGTTGATGTCTATTGAGTCTATTCTGTTCGCGCAATTCAACGGCCGCTTCCTGTTGTTGTTTCAGTTACCCTTCTGGCATGTCTTCAAATTGACTGAACTGCAGAATCACACCGAATAAAAAGCACATTTGAACAATCATCTTCCATCCCTCCATCGATCTAGTCCTCGACCTGCCATCTCCATTGCAGTGCAGGCGGCTCTTGCAACGCTCTGGGGAAGAGGCACTGGGCCCTGGAGCGCCGGGTTACCCAAGGCTTCAACGAGAATCTGGGAAAGGGGCAAGCGGCAAGGATATTCAAATGATGCAAAGTGAGTCTTGACATGAAACTCATGAAGCATCTCTAATTCTATGTATCTCTACAACGTTCTACACTCTGTACTTCATTTCCTTCTCAATAGATTTGACAAACCCTCTCAAGTATCTAGTGACTCTAGTGGCCGCCGAAACTGAATTTGGAAGGTGCTGAGAGTAGGACTCCACTGGGCTTTGCAAGGATTGAACAAAAGCAAGATGACTCCATAATTGTCCATGCTCTGAAAAAGCGTGATTGTGATCCCACTTTGAAGACTTCATTTCAATTCTTTTTGAGCTGATGTGGATGGACTGCAGGGCTTGGATCATGTCCTCATTGAATGCAACTGAATGCACCAGGTTCACAGCGCTCGGGAAAAAGTTCCTAGGCGTGGTGGCCACGGGTCATGGGGCTCGGGGAGACCTGAGTTCATGAACTATTCAAATTTCAGTTTGGAATATCCCAAAGGCACAGAATCCTTGTGAGACTCTGTTTCTGAAGCACATACCATACCAATACACTAACTACAGAGTTACAATATTTGCAATTATAACTATGATTATATATATATATTATGTGTATATATATTTTTACAATTGACAATGCGATGCTATGTCGAAATATGAGACTCGTTTTGCAATGATACCCATACACTACTATTAGAAATGATTTACTAAAGTACTACATTTTTGATATGGATTCGAGTGATGACTATGTACTGCTGTATGTTAATTGCATTGTAGATACAATATCATATTCCAATTCCAACATCGTCGCTGATTTGTCACCCACCTCCCATACCAGCGATGGGAAAACAAAGAACGACAGGACAATGCACAGATCACCCTGGAACGATTTGTCATAGTACTGCATTTTTTGACCTGAAATTCTTGGGTCCAGACCAGATCTCACCTTTCACCAAAAGTCTGCCTTGCTCTTAGCAAGTTTTTGCATGATCATGTGACTGGGCTCTCGCTGCAGGAGTCCTGCAAAAAGATGTCACTTGGCCGCAAACTCTAGGTGATGGGGATTCATGTTGCAAAATGTTGGGCAAGCCTATTGTCAAAGAGCTATCCGTCCAATTTCTACCAGAGGATGCTGAACTTGGGCAATCATGTAGTCTAGTCGTCGAGTACCACGGGTACTACTCGTATGTTGTTTCCTTTTTCCTCCGCAGCCTTTTTTCTTTGATTGTTCTAACGATTGTTGGAAGGCTTTTGACAGGGCAACTGCATTTTTTCCAGGCCTACTCTTTTCTGAAAGAGCAGAGTTTGAGGTCTCAGCCTAGATTTTCATGGCCTGCCTGCCCAGGCAAACAGCATTACCGTGCTTGACCTCTCTGCTGGTGGTCGCTCCTTGGCTAAACCAGGTGCACATGCTAAAGAGTACAGTGCAAACCTTGCCTTGAAGCGGAGATGAAGCCGACATTTTGGGGACGCTGCCATGCAGGTTTGCACATTCATTATGTTGGAATCAGGCTTTTCATAGACAACCAACTCCAGTAGCCAAGAAAGCCTGATCAAACACCATCTTGTCCTGAGGAAGCGTAGGGCAGTGGAGCTTGCCGCGACCTTCAGAGGCATGGCCCGGCGGTGTTGATCAAGGATTCATAGAGTTCATATGAGTTCATAGCTCTTCCACTTACTTACTTGCGTAACTTCTGACTATAGGTGTACTTTGTAGAATTTGTTTGACATCCAAGAATGGACAGTGCCAGAAACTTGGAGGGGCACCTTTTGCCAGGCCATTCTGTGCAGGGTACACTCACACTTTTTGGAAGCTCGCAAAGATCATATGTGGTGAATTATAAAGAGGATTATAAAACACATTGTCAAAGGAGAAACTTCAGATCTACGAAGTTTGGAATCGCCCAAAAAAGAAAACGAAGCAAAGACAAGAAGAGGAAAGTGGTGAAGAGTACAGAAAGATAGAAAGAACATGAGAAAAAGAAAAGCAGTGCAAAGAAAAGGAAAGTTCGTGGCACGCGCAGTATTTGGTGATTTTGGCCTGTGATTTTGGAGACAGGTGCAGTATTTGGTGATTTTGGAGTGTCAGCTTTCGTGGCAGGCACAGTGTCTATTTGATGACCAAGTTCCATTCTTGGAAGAAGTCTCGCACGAAATGGGTTTTTGGAGAGGTAGAAATGCTGTGTTTTTCCATACGCAATGCATCTTCGAAGCATAAAACATAAGCTCTGCAAACGGGCGTTTGTGGACTGATGGTCTCAATCTCGGATCATGCTCAGAACAGTCTGGGCGTCTGATCAGACCGCATCAAAGTAACCTTATTGTGTTTTGCATCCCGAGCTTGCGCTGGATCAATATTTTGGGGCGAACACTTTTGGTGTAAAACCAAAGGAAAGGCAGTCTGATGCAAAAGGTTCTTGGTGTAAAAGTGGTTTTTATTTCTGGTGTAAAAACATTTTAGTGGTGTAAAAACGCTGTCGTGGACCAACGGCTTGTGGTTGAGCTTCTCGTGTAAGAGACCTCGAGGTGCTTGGTGTTTGATGCTGTTCGGTGAGTTTGGTGGTGAAGTTGGTGGTGTTTGGTAGTGGTGGTGGACGGAAACGGTTCTATAGGCAAATTCTTTGCTTGACTTGTGTATAGGTACTTCCGCGCACCCGGCTTGCCGAGGAGCTACTATAATCGATTTATTTGAATTATAATAGCAGAAAGTAGAAGCCAAGCATTGCAAGGATCAAGCTCATCTTGCCAGGAATGTTTGTGCAGAAAAAGCATAAAGAAAATTTGACAACTTAAATAAATGAAGTGCAGAGAGCTTATCTTGGTGTTTTTTGTATCCTAGAACCGCCTCTCATTCCAATCCTTTGTTACCAACATCCATGAGGCTTTTTTGCTGTAAAGCCAATTTCAATCTAAATTGCCCTAGGCAAAGGATGACGCAGGCGGGAAGCCGCTTCGGGGACCCGGACCAGGCAAGAGCAGTGTTCAAAGCCCTGGTTGGTTGTTTTATATGGAGGATCATACTATCCACCTATCCACCTATATGACGAGTGTAACAAGCCAATATCAGGATCCCTGTAAACCAATCAGTATAATGGAATGTCACAAGGGTTTTGAACGCTACTCATATGCCCAACGCTTCTGACATTGAGCATGTTTGGTTTGTAAAGCAATGAAGTGCTAATTTGACTTGAGAAGCTTCCAGAAGGTGTGTGGTGGGCCGCAGAATGTGATTCCTCATGAGACCATTTCCATTGCAAATTGCGCACTACAGTTCCACCACCATGCCATTGATGAACTTCAAACGGAAACAGTTTCCTGTGAGAGCTTAGTCAGACTTGTCACCATGAAGTGCTTGTTTGGCCACCGGAACCAAACAGTGGTTCCAGGGCCGTGAAAGCTTAGAATTGCAGAGACACGAATTGTTGAAGACAGGTGAAGGACGTGCACGTTTCTGTTGGCAGGCTTCAGTGGCCTGTGCGCTAGTGGAGACACACTCTTCGCCTTGCAGGCGCATCACAGCGTCATTTGGTACTCGATGATCACAGTTAGGAGGACTGGTCAGATTTTGATTTGGATGTTGTCGACAGTGTCGGCATTGATGTGTTGAGCCAGTTTTCCTTTCAGGCTGGGCCTACACCCTCAGTTTGGCGATTTCCGCATCCACTTGGCCGAGTGTAAAGCACTGCTGGCCTTGGAAGACCTGTGATCAGATCGCATAAAAAGGCCCTTGGAGTGTCAAGGAGTGCCAGTAGCATACAGAGCTTGTCGAGCTTGTTTCATGTTGTTTCGATTGTCCGCTTCTCTTAGCTTAGCTGCCGAGCTCAACAGATGCGGATCCGTTGGTCCGTCAGACCAATCAGCCCCATCTATATATGCGCGTATGTGGGAGGCATTCCATCCTGTTCCAACCTATCCTCCCGGCATGAGACTCTGATACATCATTTCTGGATCCTTCTGCTATTTTTGTAAGTATTGTGTTCCAGACCCCTCTTCGATTGCTTCGGGTCAATGGGAACTTGCAATCAGTACCGCCTAATAACGCACGAGGCACCAGTGCTGGTTGAAATGACGTATCTCCAATCCTGACACTGTACAAGAATTTTGAAGCCTTGGGCGTGCCGTCGGCAACCATGCACATGCACGAGAATTCTGAAATGTGCCCCTGTTTGCACCTGTTCCAGTTTACTGCCACAAACCTCCACCCTGGATGGCTCTTGCTGATCTGTGGAACAACAGAACAACCCCCGAAGTGTTCAGGACTGAGAGGTATTTGGCCTAGGTGGACTGGTGGCGAGCGACTGTTGTTCTCAACGTTGTTTGCGGTTGTTTGGAGACCTATCGAGTGCTGGCACAAAAAGTCGCAAGGCTCGCACCAGCCTGTCGCCCATCCTTGCGAAAGTGCAACCCCTTGGGAATTCAAGCAGATGACAGTCTTACACTCTTACCAACGTCCCACTAGTCACTGTGCATCGAGGACGATGAAACAACTCCAGTACCGGCTCGCAGCGACACCATTTTTTCAAAGTGGAGCCAGGGGAGTGTTGGCAACATGCTCCTGCTCCTATGCAAGAGCGTCAACAACATCCGCCAAGATCAACTAACAGAAAGCTCCGCAACATCCGAACAGTTCTCGTCTTGTCGAAAAGAGGAGCAGAGCGGTGCTACCTCCTACCCCTTTCGTGCTGTCCCTTGTCGATGACTTGTTTCTTTGGCGTGTAACATTAGTTGATTGTGTACTTTCCGGATCCTGTGCGGCTTTTTGATTGCGTGCAACATGAATTAGACTTCCAGAGACCTTGGCATCTTGCATGATGTTTTCTTATGTTGCAAATACAATTACACGGAGCGGCCGTTTAATTCTTCCCCTAAGTATTACAGTACAAGAGCCCGAGTTCAGCGCTAGCCCCAGTGCCCAAGGCCCTGAATCGGATGATGCCGCGCGACAAGGATTGCCACCGGGCATCCAGAATCAATGGGAAAAAAAGTAGATGGGATGTATGTTTTGCATGGGGTTTTGTGATAACCTCGTCAATTTTGCACCGTGCGGCTTCTGTTTTCATTTTGGCTGGCCACTTTGGGGAGACCTCGCAGCCACTTGTCTCTTTCCAGCTTTTCTTGTGCCTTGCCTCTTCGGCAGTATTGTACCCTTTTCTTTCGGCTTTCCGAACATCGGCCACCAATCCCACAATCTTTACTGTAAATGTGTCGAAATCGTTTCGTGGCTGCTGTTCGCACGAGGCTGCTGTTCGCACGACATCATGTACAAACATCACGAACTTTATCCCCATGATTGATCTACCGTTCAAGTGGATGTCGGTGGTGCAAAGAGTGCAATTCATTTTGGCTTCGGCCCTGTACGTCGGCAACTCGTGTATGCAACATATTGCATCTGCAAAAAGCATTCGTTTGGACCGCATTCTTCCAAATCAAATCAAATGCTTGCACGCGGCAAGGTGAACCGACGAAGGGAAGTGCTATTGAAAATGTGTCATTGCACATTTTGACGAAAATTCGAAAAGTTACCGGCGTCATCCTCTTTGCATGCAGGCTTTGACAAAAGGTGTCAAGCATTGCCATCATTCACTTAAGTCTTGTGACGGCAGAATGCAACCAGTTTGCTGTGTCACATTTGCGCCGGGCGGCCTAAGCATCAAAGATACAGCCCGTCTAATCTAGCGAAGAGGAAATGAATTGGCAACATGTTACGCCACATCGCAATATTGCATGCACCTCATCAACAATTTGCTTCCGGTGCTTGAATGAACCTCGGCGCTCTGTGTACCAATCGCGCGTTCTCCCTATCGCTTTTATGTAGCGAGCAGCGAGCGTGTCATCTAAAGAGAAGTTACTCGTACCAATTGGGTCAATAGATGCAGACATATGATTTTGATGATGCATTTTTCGGAACGACACGTGAGCATATTTGAGCTGTTAGGTTGCAATTGTTTTAGTCGACATCGCTAAGAAAAAAATGTGTGCAAGGGGGGGCCTAATCAATGCCAAATTCCTGCACAAGTCTCGTGCTGTATTAAGGGGAGCCGCAGAACAACCCACTAGTGTCATGAGTAATGCACAAAAAACTGCACAAAGATATTATAGTTCATAGTTATCCAGTTATCAACTTTTTTCCTCCAAAATTTGATTATGGCATCCTCGCTTGCGAAACTCATAAAATGTTTCAAAGAAATTATTCACTTGCAACTCACAACCGATCATGCGGGACGGACTCCATAGAGGCACGTTTATAAATTTGGAAACCTCATTTCCTCAACGTTTTTAGAACGGTTGGATTCTGTGAAACATGTTGATGTACACCGAGTCTATCAGAACTATGTATATATAATATATACGAATTTGTGCGAGACTAGGATCGTAAAGAATTAAGATTACCAAATTCCATGAAGGAGGTCGTGTTTGCTAGACCTTGCAACTGTGATCCATTGTTTCGACACACAGGGATGCCCCAAAGCGAGGTTGCTATTCTTACATTTTTCAGGGGAACCCAAATTGGCTGAAGGCAGGTTTAGCTACGTTTTGCTATATGTTTTGATCGGGTTTTATTTTGCAGAAAGTGTGGGGCCATTTCGCATCAGCATGTGGAATTTTCGTTGCGAGATTGATGTTCCGCCGCTCTTCCTGATGATCACGTCTATAACCAAAGGCGCAGGAAGCATACCCGTTTGCACCAACATCGATCTTACCATTTTAGAATATCTGGTTGCAATTTTTGTACGTGCAACAAAAATCTGAAGAAAATGGTCAATGCTCAATGCCTGAATGCCCCGTGGCGAGCTTGTTCAGGGCAGACGCAATACATTTTAGTGGAGCAATTCCCAAATTCAAATTTGAAACGGGAAAAGGCTAGACGCAGTCGTATACTTCCCAGTACTTCCCAAATACAAGACCTCGCTCTGATTCTCCAGTGGTCTGCCCAAATTACCAACGCACAGATGACATCATGACCACTCCTACGGCCAGCGGGTTTGATAGCGACGTTCTTACCAGGGCGCCGAACAACCCCCAGCGGCCCCAGCTAGTCCACCCTCGCCCCTAAGGAGCAGTTCTTTCGATTTGACAAAAAGCATCCGTTGCACATCCGGTATACAAATAGCATCACAAATGCAGAAAAACAGCTCAAACCACCTGCGAGAAAAAAACGTGGAAAGAAAAAGCGAGTTAGCAAACCAGGCTCCTTGAGGGCGGAGTCGAAGCCGAGTTGTTGGGTTAGTTGCCGGGATGGGTTTTGCAACGAGAAAAACGTGTGGAAACTGCAATTCCAGCACTGTTTCGCGCTCAGGCGCTCGAATTACATGGTGTGCTTCCATCAAGCCTCCATCCAGCAACCTTCAACTGTCAACAAACGCGACAACTCATTGGGTTCGGGAGAGCGACCCTTTCCTTCCAACCCACCAAATCTCCTGTTAAAAGTGGTTCCATAATGTGCGCACTTGGATTATCGCAATCCAAAACGGAACGCAAATTGAAGAACAAGCTAGCAGCGCGGGGTGGGATGGGCATGAATGGACTGAATTATACTGACTTTGCATTTGCAGGCAACATCTGAAAATTGGAATAACAGAATGCATTGTCTTTGTACAGGCACGTCGCAAGAAACTTTTCAACACCCCGCAGAAACAGGGAGAGGCATCAAGAAAAATCGATTTGCATCAAAAAGAACATAAAGTTGCATCACACGAACAAAAATTGCATCAAACAAAATAAATCCACAAAGGAGGGAAGGAAGGGAAGGAAGGAAGAAAGGAAGGAAGGAAGCAATGAAGGCAGGAACCAAGGAAGCCAGGAAGTCAGGAAGGAAGAAAGATGCTCTATCGGTAAACGGTAGTATTTGATACAGCAAGTCCTTGGAAGTATTTGAAGGAAGGCAGGGGAAAGTAGGAGGAAGGTAAGGTGGCATCGTTCGCAATGACAGCCACAGCATCTGGAGAGGAGCTGCGCCCTCCCCAACCCCCCTCCAGCTGTTGTAGAAAATAGGGTGGCAACCACAACAGAAAAACACCAACGTACCCATTGACTGCCAACCACCAAATGCTGTAGCTGTAGCTGCCAAAGATGCTCCGCCTCCCCCCTGCTATATGGTTGTCGCCGCAGGGACGGAGCCCTTCCCCACAAATGCTGCGGCTGTCCCGGAATCATGCAGTTGTCGCAGCGAAACAGCGTGGGGTGTTGTTGTTGTTCTTCTTCTTCTTCTTCTTCTTCTTGTTCTTGTTGTTGTTGGTTGTTGTTGGTTGTTTTTTTGGTGTTGTTCTTGTTCTTGTTCTTGTTCTTGTTCTTGTTCTTGTTGTTGTTCTTGTTGTTGTTGTTGTTGCTGTTGGTTGTTGGTTGTTGTTGTTGGTTGTTGTTGTTGTTGTTGTTGTTGTTGTTGTTGTTGTTGTTGTTGTTGTTGTTGTTGTTGTTGTTGTTGTTGTTGTTGTTGTTGTTGTTGTTGTTGTTGTTGTTGTTGTTGTTGTTGTTGTTGTTGTTGTTGTTGTTGTTGTTGTTGTTGTTGTTGTTGTTGTTGTTGTTGTTGTTGTTGTTGTTGTTGTTGTTGTTGTTTTGTTGTTGTTGTTGTTGTTATTGTTCTTGTTCTTGTTCTTGGTGTTGTTTGTTTTGTTTTTTGTTGCTTGTTGTTTGTTGTGTGTTGTGTGTTGTGTGTTGTTTGTTGTGTGTTGTTTGTTGTTCGTTGTTTGTTGTGTGTTGTGTGTTGTTTGTTGTTTGTTGTGTGTTGTTGGTTGTTCGTTGTTTGTTGTTTGTTGTTTGTTGTTTTGTTGTTATATATTGTTCTTGTTCTTGTTGTTGTTGTTGTTGTTGCTGTTGTTGTTGTTGTTGTTGTTGTTGCTGTTGTTGTCGTTGTTGTTGTTGTCGTCCTCCACAATCCCTTGTCGATAGTGCATGCCATCTCTTCCAGCCTCCCCCAGCTGCTCTTTGGCAACATACCAGCAGCCGAGTCCACCCAAAACACACAGGACATCCAGCTGCGGAACCTCAGAAGATTTGATCCAGTTGCGGAACCCAAGTAGCTCTTGAAGTCCTGTGCAAAGATTCTCCACCTATGAAACACGTCTTCCCTACATTTTGCTTGCGATCTCGAGTGCGGCAACAGCACTCCCTCAAACAAGTATTATCCACGTCCAACCCGACTCCGGTTGCAAACGAAGCTGCAGGCTCTGGTTGATTTGGCAAACTCTCTTCCATGGTAGGTGTAGTATGCCGTTGTCTGATTGGTTGGTTGGTTGGTTGGTTGGTTGGTTGGTTGGTTGGTTGGTTGGTTGGTTGATCAATTCATTGACAAATTGGCCGATTGGTTGATGAACTTCTGACAAATTTCCGAGATGGCTCTGGACCAAGATCAGCTTATCATTTCAACACTTACATAGACATGGACCAACAAAAAAGTATACACAAATCACAACATAGTCAAGCTACACACATAATCATAATATCATAATAATATAACCTACATTAACCCAGACAATGTAATTTTGATAATATAAAATGATTGTATATACGTACAACTCCCGTACGAATGGCAAAATCTGAAAGGCTTTTTCTGATTCCTTTAAAATGCTTTGTGAGTGATTTTCATGGTGACACTGTGGCACTGAGCTGACAGAACTTTGGCTCAAAAATGGCTTCAACCAATTTATGCGCATCAAGAAATACAGATGCTTGTTCATGGCCCATCAAGGGTCGCTTTGAAGGTCACACAAATGGCTCAAATGTCAATACAGTTCAATACACGTCAAACACAGCAGCTCTTTTCATTTCCTTCGAGCCATCCTATCCTGAGTGACAGCCGTGGAAGGAGAGCGGTGCACCTCCATCACCCCGGTCTGTGTTTTCACTTCATATCATCTTCCTATTTTCCACCACGTGTCTTCCTTGAGAGCTCAATGACGGAGGCTGGACCAATATTGTAGAAAGCAAGTGAATGTGCATTCTTCAGGATATAGCCTACTGAGGCCTTTAGCTTCATACTTGCCACATTGACCCCTGCGGCTGCAACCTTGGGCAGAATCATGGCTTTTAAATCCTGAACTTTCATTTTCACTGACACCTCCAGGGGAATTGCTGGAGATATGCCAGCAGCAAGGGCATCTGCTCCCAAATTCACCTGCACTACCACCGCAATGGCAGTTGGGTATTTGTTGACCCATGTCTCTTCAGCAACCAAGCTTCCATCATCCAATCGAGGCTTTTTGGCGCTTGGCTCATCATCCTCATCGTCATCATCTGCTAGAGCCATAGGTCCAGTACCAGGGAGCATGCCTGGGGGTTTTGCACCACTGCCACTGGCAGCCCCTTGGTTTGCCAACGAGGCTTGAGGAAGCCTGGCATTAATGGTGGACACACCAGCAATGGGCCCTTGCTGCCCGGCTGGAAGAGCTTGCATGCCAGGACCTGTCAATGCTGCAGCTCCACCACCAGTTCCAGGTAGTGCAGCTTTCTTGGGCTGCGGATCATATGCTGTTGGTGGCACCATGGTGTGTGCAGGTCCTGCATCTGCACCTGCATCTCGTGCAGCTGCCTCAGCACCAGCCTCAGCGGCTTCGCGAATCTCCTCCTCTACTGTGCCGAACAAATCAGGCCTCTTAGCCACAAAACTGGCCAAGTTTGCCTCGACATCATCTGCGAAGGCGGATTCTTTCCTGGCTCGTTCCACCAAGGCATCTTTTTGGTGCTTCCACTTTGGATCCAGCAACAAAACCTTCAGGTGATTTGACATTTCTTCGGCAGCAATCAGCTGACCAGTGATGGGACATCTCTGCATCAATCGCTGGGCGCTGCCCTTCTTCTGCCTCACATAGTCCTTTCGAACTTTCATTTCTGGTTCTTGCATTGGCAAAGGAATCTCTGGCTCCATATCCAAAGGCTCCTCCTCCGGAAGCATTTCTTCAGCTTCTCTTTCCTGCCGTTCTCTTTCCTCTTCCTTCTCGCGCTCTTCTCGCTCTCTTTCTTCACGCTCGCGCTGCTCTGCCAGCTCAAGCTCTCGTTTCTCACGTTCCTCTTTCTCCAAGTCCACGGCCAATTCTTCTCGGACCTCTTCTTCTACGCCCTTTGGCTTTTCGATCTTGGCCTCTGCAAACATAGTACCTGCTTGCTCCAAGGGGGCTGGTGCTCCTTTTGGAGCATGAGTTGCGGGATCTATGGGCGCGGCCAATTGAAGACTGTCATCTTCTGCTGTGAACTCAATGGTCTCCACTGTCACGAAATCATGCCAGTCAATTTGGGCCATCTGTTCCTTCTCTTCCTTCATCTCCTCCTCACGGCTAACTCGATTGGCCTCCTCCTGTTCATCCCATTGGAACCGAGTCATGGCCTTATCCACAACCTCTTGCATGTTGTTGATGCATTTCTTCAACTTCTCCACCTCATCTTTGTTGGGCATAAGACATTTTGTGTAAGCATCCACTAACGAGGTGAAGTAACCAAACAAAGCGTGAGTGGGCTTCAAAAAGTCAAACTGCGGGTTGCGGCTTTCACGCTGGGTGAGCCCAATGAGGAACTTCTGACCATTGCGAGCCACGAACTGTGCAGTAAGTTTGATTATGTCTGTGTCCATCGGTGCAATGTAGGGATGATTGACAACATATTGATCTGGTGGTGGTGGTTTCACCAACTTCTTTTTCTTCTCGCCCATTGTTAGAGCTTTCAATTGCTCCTTCTTCTTCTTTTTCTCATCCTCTTTGGCTTTCTGATCTATGATTGCCTGTGGCACTTCCGGCTTTGCCTCCTCCACAACGCCGGTCCTGAACTCTCGAACTTTGTGCTCATAATAGGGCCTGTAAGGATTGTTAGGCAACAGGAAAGCAAACTTGGTGTGGTTTTGCTCTCGAAGCACACGCTGCTCAAATGAGTCTCCACATTTCGCGACAAACTGAGCTGTCTTGTCAATCACGCCTTTGATGTCCGGAGGTGGATAAATCAACCCCACGCCGGCATTACTTTTGTCTTCCTCAGGCATCTTAATGAGCGCTGTAGCCTAACATTCAGCCCTTGAGCCAATACTTGATGAAGCACCGCATGAAAGACAGGCCTGCATACTATCATACAGGTCATGCTAAAAATTCCTGCTGGATTTCATATTCCGGACATCCATTTTCAAAGTCATTCAAATATACGTAACAAAAATTCAATGAAACTTCCAAGATGTCCTGATTTTTGCAGCGCCATTTGTTGCTGGCAAAACCTTGGGTCTCCCCCGCCACTTGAGCGAACAAAGCTGTGAAGGCAGCGACCAACTGGATAGGCAAGCTCCAAATCTCAGTTTGCATCCAGTCCAGACGTGGAGAAAAATCATGGATAAAAAGAAATGGTCTTTGAATAACATATAACAAAATAAGACAAATATGCAAAAAAATGTGTTTCACATAAACAGGTTGGGGTTAAATAGATTATACTAATTTAATATTAGAAAAACGGATTCTTTAATAAACGAGCCTTGGAAGCGAAACAACATCAATTCCGATCTAAGGCTCAAACACCCAAAATCACCCAAACCAAAGTGACACTTTCGCCTGTCACATGATGCTTACAGAAAGGCTAGCTGCGGCCGGCTGAACTGCCGCGAGTTTATTGTCATCAAAATGATATGGCTGACTTACGATGTAGCTTGTCCATTCCATCATGCAATGCAAGAGGCGAAATTTCACACTCCAACTCCAACCCTTTAGTTTTGCAGGACGAATGTTGATGTCCTATACATGCATCAAGAGGCTGAGGCTCCCGCTAACATCAAAGGAAATCACATTGTAAATGGCACTCTCGCCATGTGTGCTTCCCTGCAGGCATTCACCAAAATCTGCCAGTATCGAAGAAACTGAAGAAACTGAATGGTCGTTTCATGTCGGTTTCCCCCTAACATCCCAAAAGCCAAGACCAAACAAATTGCAAACTTGGAATTTGCGTGGAATTTCTAGCCGTGGACTCAAAATGTTCATCTGATACGGCCTGGCGGCCTGGATTTGATAGATTCTTGTCAGGGTGAAGCGAAATGATTCATCAACCTGCCTCTAGATATTTTCAGGTCATTCTTGGAATATTCCAAAAATCCCTTAACCCATCGAGAGGACTCCGATGAAGTCGACGAATCGTTGAGTCCTGTGAAATCAAATCGCCTCTTCGCTGACGTCTCCAGGTGCTTGAGTAAGACCTTGGACCTTAGCAATGTTACAAGGCATTCACAGGTTTGATATTGTATGCCGATATCCTTGACATTTTTTTGAACTTTTTGGTGTTCATGGAATGTGTTGAAACAGGAAGAATTTCCCCAAAAAATTCGCGAATCTTCCCGAGTGACTCCTCGGTATAGCAGCGCTCCCTTTAAGGAACTCTGGATGCGAATCGTGAGTCGAGCCTGGAGTCATGCGAACAAAGGCTCTCTCGAAAGTTAGCTCGATGACTTGAAACGCCTTGAAAAAACGCCACATTCTTCAATTCCTCATCTCAAACAATCAATTCTACTCCCATATGGCCGGTATAGCAGCATTGAAAGTATGGTACCTGCCACAGATCCACATGGGTGTTGTAGAACCTTAGAGCCATCCACTGCACTCAATGAAAAAATGTCTTGAAAACTCTGGTCTTCACAAAATTTATGCCACACTTCACACTTCATAAGTAGTACTTCCACTCCCTGAAGTTCACCGTTCGCCTCAAGTTATACTAGCTGCTAATATGCTAAAAGGAAATCATCTTCCAACCAGTGCTTTCTAGAAAACTTCAAAACTTCATGACTGGGCCAGGTGCAAATTGAAGATTCCAAGGCCTTGATTCGGGAAGAAAAAATCGGCTGCCAATGTCTTGAAATTGACTCGATTTTTTTGTGAAGGCCAATCAACTCATCAACTCAATTTGATCAAAGGATTAAAATGATTAAAACATACAAAAACATACTGAAAGCTTGACATGTGATTCAAACTAATGCTCAAATATTCATTATGTGTCGTGTTTAAAACATGACACTTGGTCCGCTGGTTTTCTCCACCTGACTCAAGCATCAGTTTCAACATGGTCAGCAAACCTTCTGAGGATTCTGCAAATTAATGCACCTACAGCAGTGAAACCATCGGCAGCCTCACACATGGCAATTTGATGCAATTTGAAGGGCGATTTGTAGAGATTGGAAGGGTGACTGGATTGTTCTTCGTAGCAATCAGCAATCCACAAAATCATGTCTTCTTTAGAGCGACTAACCGTCCAATGGCATGACTGAAACATACCTCAACTCAACACCTTGCTTTGCAACAAATTTGCCACACCGACGGTCCATACGAGCTCAGGAATCAACCCCAAAAAAGTAGATGGCTCAAATCCAATAGCCATGCTGTTGTTGTTTAACTTCCCTTACTTTTCGCAGTTTGACCAGATCACTTAAAGGTAGCAAGCGCCTTTGAACCCAGCGACGTGCCGCTTTCTTGGGCCTGACGGTGGCATTCAGAGAAGCTACAAAAATAGAAGAAGATTGGACTGGTCAAACAAGAAAATGCTTGGAGAGTTCCAGACTGCAGGTCCGACAAACAGAAATCCAAAGTAGTGTGTAGAGGTGGGATGTTCCTATAAGTCTATATTCTGTAGATAGATATAGCCTATAGGTGTGGATATACATTGACAGACTGAAAAATAATGATAAACAGAGATAATCGTATGGATATGTCCAAATATATGGATATATGTGTCACAATCAGTTTGAGAATGCGTTTTTTTGTCAACTGGTGACACATCCCTCGGGTGGGAAGTCCACCTCTTGGAAGATGAGCACACGCTGCAGAATAAAGGGTGAAAGCAGGCCTCGTAAAACGCGCCCATCACAGGGGGGATAAAACCACTCCGAGAAAGGGAAGATGCGGTTAAACAACAGAGCTGTGAGGCTATCTTCAACAACAATAATATTATTGTAATATATTCATAGTGTACCATAGGCAATCTCACCATGATCTTTATCCATCATCATCACCAAGACCATCATGAATACCGCCACCAAAGACTGAACAAAGACTGGGAACAAGGTCGTTGCATCACAAGTGACAAGTTGACAAGGTTGGGGGATGTCATCCAAATCTTTATATCAGCTACTGGTTTAGCATGCATCAACCAAATCCATCATGTGCTGCAATACACCCAGCTTCCTCACCTAGGAAGTATTGGCTGATCTTCATCGTTTGCCTCGTGGACGGCCGACGAGATCCAGGCGTCCACTGCTCCAACCAACAAAGGATATACAGGTCTGTCAAATGCAACTTCAAAAGTAGCACCAGGTCGTACCGTGTACAGCACCTAATATTACCCAATACACGTGCTTACCAGCGGAAACGGAAACTGTTGGGTTTACCTGGTAAATTTTGAGCTATCAGTTGATTTCCAATAGGCCACCAGAGATTGGGGAAACAGGCAGTAAGAATAAGAACCAGAAGAAGTGACGAAGTGGAAATCTCTTTGGATGGAAAATGTTCAAATCACTTGGATATTGTCGAAAGTTGTCAGTTCTCTGTTTTCCAATGATCTCCATCAAAACCCGACCCAACACTGAGGAGTCAAACAACAGGAGTAGTTGTGGCCAAAAAGCCCAGAAAATGGCAATCATCAATGGATTGCGCCTTGATAGTCTTGATAGTGTCATTTCACACTTGTCTCACAGGGCATGAAAGGCACAAATTGAGCACGATGTGCCACTTGTATTGAACACATAAATGCGAACACATACCATTGCAATCATCCCATGGTAGCTGTAGTGCCTCTATGCCTAGACCTTGAGATAGCCACTTCCCGGCACGTTCTTGTTCTTCGAGTAAGTCCACATAACGACGCCTCGAGATCGGCCAGCCGAAAAAGAACATCGACTCGACCGCTCGATCGTATATCTAGCTTTGAAGCCAAAAGTTTCTTTATCACAATGTGGAAACATATAAACATATATAAACATGAGGGACCTTCTGAACCAACTGCGCTTAGGATTCAGGATTAGTTTCATGATTGCAAATCATCAGGCTTTTGGGGAAATCAGCCTCCAGCAACATTCCATTGCTGCCAAAGTGACGTGTTTCTGGCTGTATCTTCCTGGTCCGCCAAAGGCGGGCTGTCTTGCAGATTCACTTGTCTTTCGTATCCACGATTGACCTCATGGTCAACATCTGAAAGATCTGCTGAAATGGTCTGGATATGTCTGGATGGTCGAGACCACCCAGTTATGAGGTAACCCAAGTGCTGGACCAATGGGTCAAGCCATTTCAACGCCAAATACGACGCCTTGGTCGTTTTTTTTGCAATATGACGGATTGAACAAATCTCAAAAAAATTATTCAGCAATTCGTATTTGCTTTTCAACCACCAATGCGTAGTAGATCTTTTCTTGAAGCACAAAGAGATCGCCGGCATAATCAATGCATGTCAAAGAATTCTAAACGTCAGTATCCCAAGCCCTTCACAACGCTTGCGCTAGGTTTGGTTGCAAAATTACAACACGTTGATGAATTTCTGAGTCTGGAAAAGTGTCAGAATAATGGATAATAATGGAAAAATGTGCCGATTTCAGCGCTGTGGTATAGACAAGTCTAGATCCAGGCTCTTAAAGATCTTCAACAAGTCAATGTCTTTGCTGCCCAAGCACCCATGAAACTTCATCCAGGGCAGGTGGTGTCGACATGACCTGGAAAACGCTTTTATGTTGAGACCCGAATTTGCGACTTTCCATGTTATCAATAGCTATGAGTGATTTAGTTGGTCCATAGTTTAGAGACAGTCATGTGACCCAACGCCACCTCTCCATTGAGAGTTCGAGTATCGCAGAGATTCAGAGCTTTCACTCTACCAGTACCACCAAGCAGCTTCCTCCCCCCCAAAAAATGCATGAATCGAAATTGGAAGCGGTGAAGATACCAGGCATCTGGCATACAGAGCTATAGCATTGACGGTATATTCATCATGTATGTTGGATTTTTCCTTGCATGTTTACATACTTGGTCACACAATGAGGTGGATTGGCCATCCTGGTTAAGACCGCTTGGAACCAAACTCACTAAACCGCCGGGCAGCATCCCACACCCTTCCGTCACTGGGGCTCCCTGCTAGCAGTACGTGCTGAAAAAAAGGGGTGAAATCTAATCTAAAAAGCTATAGAACCAAGAATGGGAACGGTTCTTTCATGGTTCAATAGGCGTTCCAGGAAATAGAGCTTTGAACACATAGAACAAGCAAGAACATATTATTATACACTATACACTCGTGTTTTGGACATTCCAAACACATGTATAAATGGTGAACTGTGACTGGTTGCATTTCCTTACAGACCGCCTCTGATGTCAAGGGGCGAGCGGCGGCACGGCAAGATCAGAAGCTGCGCACTCTGTGAAGAAACTGCTAAAACTAGTTGGGAAGCAACCTGTTTGCCCTTCATCTGTCAATAGCAGCACAAGGCACTATGCAGTGTATTTAACAACATCTTATTCACAAATTCAGATAGATACATGCCGCTAATTGCTATTTTGAACAATCATTTTTGATATGACATCATCTAAAATCTAAAACAATTTGGGTAAAATTCCCTGACCCTTCGTGGAATCCCAAATCTGAAGCTTGCCCCCATAAGAGAGTCAGTGAACCGAGATTCGGGAGGGCCCACCTGATTGGTCCTATCTGCAACTGGGCAAAGGTCATGGACTTTTGAGCAAGCACCTGGCCATGGGGCCATGAGGAAGATGGTCGCGTATCGACTCAAACAATTTCACGTAAGGTTGGACACAGAAACACATCTCAAACTGCTGTGGTGCAGTTTACTTGGGGGAAAGAACAAGTGTGTGCATGTATACACACACTAATATAATCATCTATGCATTTTATTTCTTCTACCATGTCGATACTGAAAGATACTAGTAGATTCCAATTCACCCTCCTTCAAATCCTTCTTGTCAAAAAAAACAAACATCCCGTTTTTTACTTAGTTTTACCCCCCAGGGAACTAACATATTCCACCTTCGTGCCTTGGGAGGGGATATGTTAGTTCCCAGGAGTGTATCTATTGGCTTGTACCCTCACATGATCTCAGAACCAATCTCATCCACCTGTGAGCTCCACGCCAAAACCCAAACCTTTTGTCCTTCCGAAACCTCAAGGCATCAAAAAAAAAATCCGTGCTTATTGGGGGGGTAAATAAACATGTTTCGTGAAGCAAGGGTATATCATATCATATCAGATCATATCAGATCATATCATCTGATATCGTATCGAAGACTTGGTTCAAGATCCCTTCAGACTCAACATGCTCAAAAAACTCAGCAACTGATCCTGAGATACCAACGGAAGTTTGTACCACCGTCTTCGTTCGGCTTGCACTGGCATAACGGCCTCAGAACCACATCAATCAATACCGGTAACAAATGGTTTTTTGGTCTCCCAGGATGGGAGATTGGTTGGAAACTTGCTGTGAACCAACAAAACCGGCGTATGCAAAGACTAAGAGACTGCACCTTGAAGCAGATTTGGGACCCAAAAATGACGGAGAAAAATCCGTTGGAAAATAAAAACGCCATGAACTGTGGATCTTGACAGGATTTTTGTTCCGACAAAATAAAACGGTGCGGCGCGGATTCCATTTTATTAGGACTGTTTGGAGGGTTTTGGGTGTGGAAATTCCAGCAAATTCCTGCGACTTTCAGCATCAGACTTTGGAAGTTTTGCACCGATCCACCTGTGGTGGCTTGCACTCCTGCGAAGGAGATCTGACTCACCACGTCCTGCAGCATCGATGCGAATAGGGTTCTCGTGTTTTTTTTTCGGCAAATCATGGAAGATTTACGCGTTTTTCATTGGTATACCTGATTCTACTTATATAATTCATGAATTCTAGTGACAATACCAGTAGTACCGCACAAGGCGGTGGCGGAAGTTTCAAGAATAGGAAACGTATAGGAGAGATTGATTGCTGTGAGTGACGGATGTCAGAGCAAAAACATTGACCAACTGACTAACTAGCTAAATGACTAACTGACTGATTGACTGTCTGATTAACTGAGTAATTGCCTAAGTGATGAAGTGACCTATTGACTGACTGACTGACTGACTGACTGACTAATTGATTGACTGGTTGATTAACTGACGAACTGACTAATTTACTTACTGACTGGCTGACTGCCTGACTAACTGACTAATTGATTATCTGACCAATTGACTAACTGACTAACTAACTAATTAACTAGCTAACTGACTAACTGACGAACTGACTGATTGACTAACTGATGAACTGACTAATTGACTAACTAGCTAACTGACTAACTGATTGATTGATAGATTGATTAACTGACGAACTGACTAATTGACTTACTGACTGACTGACTAACTGACTAACTGCTAATTGACTACTTGACTAACTGTCTATCTACCTAACTAACTAACTAACTAGCTAGCTAACTGACCAAATGACTCACTGACTGATTGACTAACTGACGAACTGACTAGTTGACTAACTAGCTAACTGACTAACTGACTAATTGACTTACTGACTGACTGACTAACCGACTAACTGCTAATTGACTACTTGACTAACTGACTATCTACCTAACTAACTAACTAACTAACAACAGACCAAATGACTCACTGACTGATTGACTAACTGACGAACTGACTAGTTGACTAACTAGCTAACTGACTAACTGACTAACGAGTTCGGCTTCTCTCCTTTGACTCTGGACTTTGAAGCCTTTGTTCGCTTCATACGCCAGGTACCGAAAAGAGCAAATTCGACATCGAAATGGATTCACATTTCCAGCTTTTGAACGAATCCTGTTCATGTCACTGTTCGCCAATTTGTTGATGTTGAATTGCCTTGAACATGAAATTGAATTGGAGTTCTTTGCCACTTCGGAAACTTCAACTCAAAATGGATGAGTAGACATGGCCATCAGGAAATGTGGAGTTGTTGGGAAGCTCTAGCAATCTTTTTCAGAGTTTCAATGGATTTAGCATGGAATCACTAATGAATAACACATGACAGCCCGACATGTTCATGTATATTTTGCCCCCAGTCTTTGGGCACCGTCGTGGGGGTTTTTAACTGCCAGGTGAGGGAGTGGCAAGCAATGTGTAACCGTTCAGAGGATCGTGCCTATGGCGTTGACCTAGGACTACAGGAACGTACCTTGGAAACGAAACCATTTCCGTGGTCAGTGTGGTGAGTGTGATGTGGTATCTGATATGTCCCGAGACCAATTCTTAATCCACCAGGATCGTTTCACTGCAGGTATGGTGGACGAGTTCCGTGTGATCTTCGACATCATTGACAGCAATGGCTCGGGTGAGCTGGACTTGTTGGGCGTGAAGCGTGCATGTGGCCTACTGGGACAGAAGAGACTCTTGGATCGAAGATCCAATACAGTTCCTGTGACTGCCGATTCACCTGGCGACTCCAAAAATGTGTTTCAGTAGCTAACGGATGAGAAGGACACCTTTTACTAATTAAAGTACTGTAAGTCTTTTATAACACATTTAGAGAGTCACCCCCTTGAGGCCTTTCGTTTGAAGAGCTTCGAAAGATCTTCGAAACTTTAGACAAAGATGGCAGCGGTGCCATTGACTTCTTGGAATTTCTGACACTTGGCTTCGGTTTCTGAGTATGACTCAAAAATAGAACGAGATCAGCAGGTGCAAGTGATTGTTCGGCACATGGCACAGGTGATCCATGGTTACACATTGGTTATGGGACACGCATTGGTGATAGCGAAATGCCACCATCCATCACTGAGGCACATGACGAACATGACAAATCTTAAAACGTCCATATAAACATTTAGACTTATAAATCATAAACACACCAAAATCGTCCTCAAAATCACCATGAAAACCCAGAAAAAAAAAACACGTTTTTCAGAAGTCTCCTCGATGCTGCCGCGGGGTGATTCCGAAAAACGCAAGGTTAAAACCTCAACAATCGAATCACTGTTGGCAAATGGTGGAGCTAGCCGGAGCTCTCCAACAAACGATTTTTTTTGGAGCTACGGAACCTTCAAGAAAAGCAACCAACTTAAACAACCATTGCAGTTGAGCATGTTGAAAAAGTTCAACGGGGAACTTTGTCTAGATCTTTGGGGAATACTTTTGAATTAATTTTGAGATATGAAAAAACACAGAAAATGTAATGCGTTTATAAGAAACACCTACCAAAGATTTCAAGTCTTTGCAATTCTGTGGGGATTTTCCATCACCTTCCTGGCTGCATCGTCATCATCTTCCCTTCGCCACTGTGCAAACCGACGACATCCACACCACGCACCAATGGCACAGAAGCAAGTGGATTGACCTAAATTGGTCAAGCTTTTGAGACCAACAGAAAGCCCACAAGCAACTGCTTCGCTTTAAGAAGTGAGTCTAGCTATATAAAAATGATGTTAGAAATGAAGCAAGTCAATATACAGACTGACATCTTAAAGAACTAGAAAATATTGCCGAATATGCATCTGAGCACAAAGACATCAGCAAGAGACAACTTTGAGTCACAAAAATCCAGGCTCACCAACGGAAAGCACCATTGGACTACTGCCCGAGTATACAATGGAAACATCAAAGGAGAAGGGGAAACACCTCGGTTGAGGCTGGGAGAGGGTAGCTTCCAACAATTTGATACAATCTGTGATGCGATCTGGTAACAATTTGTTGTTTGCCATACTATTTAAATTGAATGTATGCAGCATGCATCTATATGCGGTATAGTGAATATCAGTTCTTTTGTTTAAAGACTGAAGCATCTCATTCCGCTTAGTCATTCCGCTAGAAGCTGATGGAACAGATTAGTTTCACTGTTTCAGTTAGTAAGGAACAGCGTTTCACAGTTTCAAGTCAGCTTCTTTTGAATTAGCCCTGCACAGGCTGCAGCATCCGAATGTCTTTTGGGTGCCAAGTCCCAACCCTGCCGGCCGGGACCCCCTGCGCACGTCGGGATGTGATCTGATCTTTGTAGTGATCATCAGCAACCTCGAAGAAAAAAACGGATGTGCATCCAACCCAAAGAAAACTCTTGGTAGCTCCAAGATGCTGGCTCGGATAAGGTAATCACCACGTGGTAGCACTGCTCCTGAGCAACCATTTTTGTTACTCCGTCCGTTCATGGGTATTGGTGGAATAAAGGTGAAACACCCACTGGAAAATCGACAAATTGGAGGTTGATTCGATACCTGTCCACACCAAGAGAAAGTGTCATTACCCAGCTATATACCTATGGTGTTCTTCTCACCGTGAAGGGTCACTGAATGACAAGTGATAAGGGTATACTATTACCAACTGGGCGTTTCTTCAGACCCGTCAGCACACCTGCGATGAGCTTTGCATTCATCACATTCTTGCGTCCATTGGCAGGCTCCTAGTTGCAATCGAATGGTTTTTAAGTTCCTTTTGTTTCATTTGATGATCTGAAAAAGAAACTCCATGTCAAAACAAATGCTGACAAAGGAAGATGCCGGCCGTAGAATGTGAAGAGACACCTGAGTGATCCTGATGAATTTGACAAAAAATCCCCCACTGGAGCTCCATGACGCTGAGCACCAAAGGATGAGAAGTGGAGGGGTCCTGCAACAACGACTTTCTCTTCGCTGTCGTGTGATACAAATAACATCAAAACACACGTTTAAAAAAAAAAACGTCGATTCGATTGTGACAGTGTGATCTGAGAAAGTATAACTTCAACCGGCTTTGGTGCTGCACAACCTGCATATTACTGTTCCTGAGCAGAAACCACGTCCATCTCTGCATGTGAGATGAAGTAGTTGAAACCCACCTTCCACTCAGCAAAAGAATTAGTCACAAGAAACAACAACTTTCGGTGACCCTGCAAGAACGCAATCCTTTAACTTTGTATGTAATTAAAGGATCACAACAAAATACAAATAGGATGAAAAATTGGGGCATGTATCAAAGGTGCAGGTTTCCCAAAATCCTCCGTGGAAATATTTCGATAGGGAAGTGTCTTGGATCGAAACCTGCCTCGATTCCCACCCAAGCATCTTTGGACAAAGAGATTCGTGTCTTTGTCAAAAATCCTGCCAGAAATTGGATCCTTCACATTGCATGAAGTTGGATGAATTTTAGGGATCTTGATGCTCTGTCAAGTGGTTCATTCTTTTATTAAAAAATAAATGCAGAAGTACGAATTTTCATTCCCACTGTTCGCTGGTGCAACGACTTGAAAGAACTTTGGTCATTCATTCCCACCAGCCTAGCTGCGCTTGGACAATGAAGGCCACAGGCTTGCTGTACCTCAGGTCTTAGGTCGCGAATTCTCCAGAAAATCCCAACGAACACCCGTTGAATTGCCAAGTTTTTCGTTGTTGGGAAACCATCCCCAACTGCAGGGTGTTGTTGAAAACCCATGAAAACAGCTCCAACAAATCACTGAGTTACGAAGCTTTTAAGGTCGTGGCTTAAAGACATCATTGGATGTAGCATCCAGTGATGGAGGAAACATCTCCTGAACGGTTGCTAAGATCAAGAAGTTGCCAAGATCCCAAGGAAAAATACCGAAAAAAAAACATGAATCCATCGATGCAAGCATCGATGATTCTTTCCTGGAAACAAAAGCTCTGCCAACAAATCCATGTCCATGTTCCCAAATCCTCAGGATTCATCGTGTTGTCAGGACAAGTCATCATCCTGCGCCATGATGTTGGTGGTGCATCGTCGTTGAGAGGTTTGATGTTCTTTCAACATCTTTTGGTTTCAAATTCAATCTCATCAGAATACAAATACTGTATATGTCATATACATGTACGTATATTTATTTTCTCTGGCGATATTGGAATCACGTGACCTCGAGTGAAATGATGTCCATGCTTGAGAACTTCGACATCACTGGAAGTTGAATCGCCAAGAAAAGGTCCTGGGCAGATCAGACACCGGATGCACCTCCAACATGAGTCCGAAGTGGAGACATGCAGACCTGATTTTTTTGATGGCTGCAATACTGCAATATCAATCAAACATACCTCATGGAACTATTCAATCAAGAAAAATCGCAACCAAGATCTATTCTCCCCCAACTTACAGCCTAGGGCCAATGTGAGGCCAAAACGTTGTTTTCCTCTTGAATCAAGCAGACTGAGGTCCCATGCTCGGTGCGTTCCCGATGTGTGTGGTGCCAAGCAAGCCAGTACTGGAGATTTTTCATTTCCGAAGGGATCCCGTCGTCATCACTGGTTTGTCACAGTTGAAAACCCACGAAACGAAACCCAAGGGTCATCAGGTGTTTTTGCGGTTGGAAACCCACAAAAACAGTCCTCTGTGTAGGGATTGAGATTGTAAATCTGGCACAAGAGATTTACAGCAAAAGGTTTGAAATGGCTTGAAGTCTGATATCCTTACCTCATAGAATGAGAAGTATAGCAGAAGTGTCGACTCTTGTAGTCTGTTTATATCTTCAAATATCCACAATGAACTCATTTGCTGTGATTTATTCACTCAAACATGCCGGCTGAACCCTTTCCCAGCCATCTTCCATCGTCCAAGTCTCCGTCTGAGGCCCACACCGAGGTCACAGTCGTTGCTGTTTACAAGGCTTCGAAGTCCACAAAGGTTACAACAAGTGGCTTTGCGTCGCGTGGGGCAAATCATGCATGTTAATGGTTCTCAAGTCGTACCAAGCAGTATCAAAATTGCCAGGATTGCCTCCACTTCTTATGATGCTCCAACTTCAATTTACTCTCATTATTCTCCAGATTCATATTACATGCAAGCATGAAAGTTTGTGGTGTGCATACAAATGCGCACAACATACAAGTAATAATAGGAATCTAGCTACTCTAGTTGCTTCCTATTGGAGAAATCTCTTTTTCCTGGTGCTTTTTAAACATGTTCCGATCACAGTAATCCAAGCGTTGTTCAAAGACACCTGCGTGATCATAGAGCTGTCCCGCGTGTTGGTGACCTCAGCGGAGCTATGGACCGTCCATGCTGCGAACAAAGGAGGGGTAGCTCTGAGCGCTGCGCAGTGAAAGCGACTTGGGAAGCAAGTGAAAATCTCGAGTACCTAGACAAGTGCATATGGTAGCATGGCAGTATTCTTGGTCCACTTCTAACAGAATTTTGTGCCACAAAATAGTTGTAGGCAAAGAAAATATTCAATAGCCTCCTTCAAAACCTGTTAGTATTGCAAGGTGGGTACCATCACCACACCATCTACAATGCGCACCCTCCCAAGATCACAGCGGTTTTCAATTGTAGCGCTTGAGACCCTACAGCCAGAAAAACCTTCTTCCGACCTTAGGTGGTCAAGGTCAACTCCCGTTTTGGAGAATCCAACAAGATTCCAAAGACTTGGAACATGACAGGACGCCAACAACAACAACAACAACAACAACAACAACAACAACACATAGCGAATACCCCCCATTAATGTAATTGACTGGAATATCCGGCATTTCTAGGCGCATTTCCTATTGGAAAATCGTGATTGTTATCTTATCATTGATTCTGTTCTAGGGGTTAGATCTTTTTAAAAGCTTTTTAATTTTTGCAAAATGTTAAAAAAGAAATCAAAAAATGAAGAAAAATAAAACTTTTACAGATCATTCAACAAGTCGACTTCACCGCCCGCCTGCATGTCGAAGAAATTCCCACCATCAAACCTGGCAATATGTGAGGAATGAATCAATGCTTTCAATCACAAGGTTCATTGATGTTCATTCATTCTTGGTGAAGATAAAAATGCAAAATTTTTTAGCGTCCAATGGCAGCTCGAATGCATTGCTCCTGGTGAAACAAGGCCTCTAATATATAGGTGTGATCAACAAGAGGCAAAGGTTTCCAAACCCTTGGCTTTTTCAAAAGGTGAGACAAAGCGGTGTTTGCATCACAATGACCAAAAAACATAATGCTTGCCAATAAAGCACCAACAGATTTGCTAGTTCCATCACAAGCAAAAACTGCATGAATCGTCCGTTTCTCCTTGCACACTGGACAGGATCCTTCATATTTCAAAAACGTATTCAGAGTGTTGATGGTGTCTGTGCAAGCAGCGGCAAAAGAATGGCGCATCACACCCATTTCATCCAGAGGCTTCGAATTCCAATGGGGATCATCAGGTTCAAGGTCGTGAAGCACGAGAAAAACATTGTGACCTCGTGCCCATTTCTCCCATTCATAGCTGAAATCATCTCTTGGACGAAAGAGAAAGATGATATTCACTTTCGGAACGAGTTCGTGAACCTTGCGCAAATGATTGGAATCCAACCAAGACAAAACCAAGTTGGGTTGTTCGAAAAGTGTATTCAAAACTGGGCCCTCTGACTCTGCCAATTCAGATCGACAAGCTTCCAAGATTTTGCATTTTGCTGCCTTCGTCCATTTGTCCAAATCTACTTCCGTGTAACAGCAGGAAATTTTCATCGAAATGGTAGAAGGTCCAAATCGGCCCCGGACAAAGCCCCTCATTGGAGCATAATGTTCACAAAATCTTTGTTCTTCGACGCCATGCCCTGTTGTTTCAGATTCCACTGAAACATGGTGCTGACGATCCGCCACGCCGCCCACTCCAGGGGCTGGGACTGACGATCCGCCTTTTCCAGGGCTTCCAAAAAGAACAGAGGGTTTAGGAGGAAGGATCGAATGGAACTGGTCCATGGCTTCCAAAAAGAACAGAGGTTCCAAACTTGAAATTTGAGCACAAAGCTTCAAAGAAAATAATGTAAAATCATTGAATGGAAACATGGTTTCAAGGAAGCAAAACAATTTGGTCTTCAAAGCAAACTGAGCAATGTAAAAATTTTCTCGCAACTTCAAGGCCTCCGAACAAAGGGCTGCAAGCATTTGGATGGAAGATTGGGACATCGTCCCAGTCTTCCGTCCAAGTCCCTTCAAGGCCACCTGAACACAGACAGACATATCTCACTGCAATGCAGCTTCAAAGAAGCCGCGCCTGCTCAGAAGACACTGAATCTCAACATGTCGTTCCTGGCAATGCAAAAACATCTGAATGAAACGATCAATCCAAGACTGTTTCGGTGTTTCTTCAGAGACGACAGAGGGTACCCTCGCCAAAGTTCCAACCCTAAACCCTAAACTACACAGACTTTTCATTTTCCAATCGCAGAGAGAATGCATTGTTGAAGATGAAACAGGGCCTCCAACACGTATGTGTGATCTACAAGTGGCAGGTGCCAAACTTTTTCAGATTCAAAAGGCCAGAGAAAACAGTGCTTAGGTCACAGTGTCCAAAAAGCATTATACTTCCCAACAAAGCACCAACAGATTTACTAGTTCCATCACAAACAAAAACAGCATGAATGACACGTGGTTCTTTACACACTGGACAACACTGTTCCAATCTCAAAAAATTGTTCAGACTGTTGATCGTATTCTTGCAAAGAGTGCAAAAAGCACGGCGGCGGTCCTCAGATTGATCTTCTCCATAAGGTTCCCACTTTTGATTGACGATCAAAACATTTTTTTCTCGTGCCCATGCTTCCCACTGGAAACGACGATCATCTGGACCAAAATTGAAAATCAAATTCACCTTCGGAGAAAGTTCTCCAATACGATCCAAACTGTTCAAATCCATCCAGGTCAAAACCAAATTGTTGTGGTTGAAAAAACGGCTGCATTCAATGGTGGAGTTGTTCCATTGCCAACTGCCAACTGATTCTTCGGATCTTCCACTGTTGTCCATCCAGATTTGAATTTTGTTGCATTCGTCCACCTGTCCAAATCATCTTCTTTGTATGGGCTGCAAAAATCCATTTTGATTTCAGCTTCTCCCAAGCAGCCACTGATGTATCCTCTAATGACTGGAAGAGAATGCTCACAATGGGAGCTTCCTTCATGACCTTCCCTGAAGATTTGTCAACGATCCGCCTTGAAGATTCTTCGACGATCCGCCCTGAATTGAATGCCCTCGGAGTTCTTTCCCTTTCTTGCAGCTGACAGATTTCGACGTTCTCTCTGACAGAGAAATAAGGGGTACTTCTTTGTGCCATGGCCCTGTTGCTCGCCATGACAAGATATCAGCTGCAAAAGGTGGAAAAACCCAATTTCTTTGAGCAAAAAATCCAGACATAAAATGAAAGACACGGACTCAGAAATCAAAAGTGTCCGATTCACTTCCAGCCAATATCCTTCAAACATGTCAGCATCACCTCCAAACAGAAGTGCAAACATTGGCCATCGGAGAGCCGATGATGGGAGGTCAGTTGAGGTCCTCAACTGACCTCCCATCAACAATTTTGTCAATGGCATGTTTGAAGGCCAAATGGCTGACATAAATGACCTCCCATCAACAATTTTTTCAAAGGCATGTTTGAAGGCCAAATGGCTGACATAAATGAGTTCATCTCCATTTCCAAATAGGATTGGAGACAAAATTGTGGGTTTTCATGTTAGTTCTTTGAAAGTATAAGGTTCAAGGTTTAGTTTTTTTTGGTTGTTTTCAATTAAAAAAAACAAAAACATAAAGACAAACAAAGGAAGAAGACAAAGGCAAATTAACTTAAAAAGCCTTAAACATCTTTTGAAAAAATCTTTAGAGCTAAGGATATTTTTTGCAAATTTTATGCAAGAAATTGGAAAAGAACCTCAGGAAATTCACTTTAAGATCTTTAAAAAAGATCTTTAAAAAAAATCTTTACCGCAAACCCCCTTAATCTAACCCTCAGGAATCCAACCCCTAGAACAGAATCAAGGATCTTACATCGCTGGAGTGCAACCAATCATGTCATCACTTCAAAGACCACTTAGTCTCAACTCAACGAGACATGTTCGAAAATAATTCTTGCATCACACCTCAGAGTCTGGAGAAAATCATGATGGTAGCATACTTATGCGCAGATTAAAAAAATCCATCTGTGTATTTGCGCCCAAGGCACCATCATGCATGTCTGTCAGCAAGACATTGCTACGGATGAGAAGCCGCCCATCCTTCAGCTTCATAAGTTTGGCAAGTAGCAAAGCAAAATTTTGCTGGATGGTTGATTTTCATATATTTGTTTGATAATTCTAGGTAAATATAGCAGTCCCATGGATCCTATGGGAATAGAAAATACACATCTTCAGGTCTCTTTAGTTTTTGCCATTTCAGTCCTGGTCTAAAGGACCACCCAGTGATTCAGAGCCACCCTTCTCATTTGAGAAGTCCAAAGGAAGTGCCACTGTGCCTAGGTGGGATGCGTGGGAGGGTCTATTGTTCGCTCTCCATGAAATCACCGTCCATGATGTAGCCAATCAACGGAGAAAAAAGGCTTGGCTCCATATCTCTTCAACACCAACTCAAATAGACATATCACTTAGACTTACAATAGCTGCTAATGGCTGCTAATTGTCTATCAGTCTACTGGCTTATTCGTGCATCTACCTATATATTAGCAAATCGATACCCTTTGCATGATTTTTCCTCTCTGTTTATCAATGTATTCTCCGTCTGTCTGTCTGTCTGTCCGTCTGTCTGTCTTTCCGTCGGTCCGTCCGTCCATCCGTCCGTCCGTCCGTCCATCCGTCCGTCCGTCCGTCCGTCCGTCCGTCCGTCCGTCTGTCCGTCTCTCTGTCCGTCTGTCCGTCTCTCTGTCCGTCTCTGTCTCTCTGTCCATCTCTATCTATCTATCTATCTATCTATCTATCTATCTATCTATCTATCCATCTCTCTCCGTCTATCCGTCGGTCTGTATGTACGATCGATCCATCCATCCATCCATCCAACCAAATCAAACCAAATCAAACCATTTATTTACCCATAAAGCTACAGTATCCATCTAACAATCTACTCATCATTCACCCCATGTACATACCAACAAGATATTTCTTATGTAACGTCCTAAAATTATGGTCCCATGCCTCCGTATTTTTGAAAAAGTGAGTCCCTGACCCATAGAGAAGCAGGAGGCGGTCTGGACGGCAGCCTGGATACCAACAAGTACTTGTTGTTGGTGTCTGATTTTGAATTCCCATGAACTTGCAGATTCTGTATGTGTGACTCGATCATATGTCTATCAATCATATCTTGATAGTTGTATCAGGTATCATGCAATGGCATCTTTTTTTGCAGATGTACCAAGCGATGGACACAAATCCAAGGCCAGGTGAGGCTTCCCAAATGTCAAGATCTAGCATAAAGCAGGGGAAATCATGTTGGAAAGTTGTCCAATTTTACTAGGTTCCACACACTGATGCTGCAGCTACAGGATAAAAGCCTTTATCATTGTTTTCAGACCCTAGCAGTCTAACCAACAGCAACCAATGCGACGTCCCATCTTCTGAGAGCTCTCGCAAGTGCTGAGTTTTCTGTACAACTTGCTTCTGTAGAAGTCGGCGTACGCGACCTAAATGCAACACGTATAACCCTTTCCAGATTTCAACTTCTCTCCCAGTGCAGCAGCACCTACACCTCCAGCCATTTCCGTAGTGGCTTTAGCACCTTCAAGAGCTTCGGGCTTCAAGTTTTTCACAGCTTCATCTTCTGGGTTTGCTATCAAATCATGCAAATGATTTTCCTCATCTTCACCCTTTGCAGATTTCTCTGCAATTTCTGGGGTCGTGGAAGATTCGGACGGCTCAAAAACTTCGCCCTGCACGGTGAGCGCTAGCACCAATGAGATCAGCAGCTTCATGAGAGCGAATGGTCAGGGGCAAAAACACGGTGCCTAAATGCTTGAGCCAAGTGCATGGCATCTAATCCAAGCCATGAAACCCAGAATAGTCTTTGAATAAAAACACGTGGTAAAATCAGTGGATCTACTCCAGCGTCTTCAAGTCGTGACCTTTTGATTTCCAAAATCGAAAAGGTCACTTTGAAGACCCGAAAAGCTGCGTGCTACATTGCTTCATCTGTGACTGATATNCAGCACAATGCGGGTGGATACTCTTTGAGTATCGCAGTCTTGAATTCGCCCTTCTCGTCGACACCAATGGAAGTTCCTGACGGCATGGTCTTTCGAAGCTGGCACTCGTCCAAGTGAACCTGCAGATTTGGCACACGAAGTGCCAGGATCGTGGTCGGCTTCGGACTCGGGGCTCCAAAAAGTCCTTGTGCCAAGTGCACAAGACGGACCTCTGCCTGGGCAGCCAGGAATTGGGTCACAGCCAATCTCCAAATACTGGCCAAATCAGCTGGCTCAGGGCAAGCAGGGTGCTCCACCAGGGCACTGCCACCCGAAAGGAGAAGGGCAATGACGGCTTCCAAAGTGAAAAGGAGAAGAGAGTTGCCAAAAATGAGCTGCATGCACTCCTTCAATCCGACACAATCAAATCCCCAAAGATGCTCTGCATCTCTGAGGATACGTGGGCCACGTCGTACTTCTGCACCTCCAGAAGATCGTTCAGGATCCTTGAGTGCTCGTCCGCGTGCCCTCAACCACGTCTCACACGGAGGACCCCTGATCAGGCCCACCACGAGCCCCTGTCGAATGCCAGTCAGCCAGAAAGTACGTACTGCCGGACATAGGAGGTTGCCCCATTTGTCATCAATGACAACATCCAAAGATACGATGTGCAAAACCACGCCGTCAACCGGCGGTCGCTGCCGCATGTAGAACTCGACGTCACCCGGACGCCTTCTCCCTGCGAACAAATGCAATACGTACCGATGGCTGCCAAATGAACAAAAGCTCGGCCCTTCAGGAGTCCAGATGGGTGTAGCAGCCTTGAAAATGTTGTCCCAATCACTGCAGTCACGATGTGGCTCCTTTGGGGTGAAATCTTGCAAGAAGCTCCAAGCATCCGACTGCTGTAATTCTCGCAACACCCCAAGAAAAGGGGAAGTGTCAAAATCAAATGTCGAATCATGTCCTTCAGTGTCAGTCACAAACTGAAGGATGGTGGCCCGACACTCCGTCCAAGAAACAGCATATTCGGTGAGTAGCTTCCGACACTGTGATCTGAACGTAGCAAGGCAGGTGGCATTCTCCTGATCGGCAAGCAACTCTCCAATAGCAGTGTAGAGCGCCAGGTCATAGGAGAGGAAATCATCCCCCGGTTCTGCTGCAACAGGGGTGGGACCCTCCGCCTGTAGAAATGGCAGGAGTCCATCATGTTGCCTTTTCATCTCAGCGTCCATAGTCGATCCTGATCCTGGTAGCGTCACACCGAGTCCTCCTCGTCCTAAAAGTTGTAACCGGCAACTCCTGGAGTAGCGAAGATGTGCGACCAACCTTGCTGTAGTGTGATAGTCGCGTAGGCATGCGTCACATGTAGCACTTTGCGCCAAAGATCTAATGGGGTTGACCCGATGGTGGCACCGGAACATGTGGGCGCCTTCTCCAGCCTTGGATTTACAGGCCTTTTGACACATCATGCATCCAAAGCGCTGATCTTCCTCCTTGGCTGTTCCTCCCGACGTAACCTCCACAAAGTCCTCGAGGCGAAGGGCTGTTGCGCTCGATGGCATTCTTTCTGCGAGTTTGCAGTACGGAATGTTCACCCGCACGATTGACAAGCCGCTTCCAAAAGCCTGGATACTGTCGAAGTATGTGCTCCCACTCTTCAAAGTGAAGGTCAGGGTCTTTGAGGGAGGAGCTATGATGGAGTTGCAAGTACATCCATCGCAAATCTGCTTTGATGAGCTCGATCCAAACCTTGTCATGTAGGAAAACTGCCCAAATATCGGCGCCAGCTGTCTTGTAGATGAGTCCCAGATATCGCAAGCGCTGAACACGCAGCAAGACCGTTGGACTAACCGCACCAAGCTGTGAACAAATGTCATCATCCGTCAGGTGAGCGTCAGGTGCAGCACGTAACAGTCGTCGATAGAGCCGTATAATGGCACAATGTAATCCGAAGCGACTTTTGTCGGTGCGAAGGATCCATGACTCTGTGCCATAAACCAGTTTCGATAGGACTATTGTCCGGAACAGCTGGAATCTCCTTTCCACAGTGAAGTCTCTGTTCTGGAAGAGCAGCTTCCTGTGTTCCCCGAAACTGACATGTGCCATAGCCAGGCGACGTTTCATCTCCTTTCTTTGGTCTCCTCCGTGATGTAGTAGTCCACCCAAGTGCTGATATTCACCTGTGATATGGAGATGCACAGTACGGTGCGAGCAAACCACCGGGAGCCATCCACCATTGTCATGGAAGAAGTAAGTACGTTTGGCCGACCTGGAATTCTTACCGGCAAATCCAAAGAGAATCTCAGTTTTGCCACGTTTCAAGTTCGGCGTCATGGCCATGGCTTCACAATGATCAAGAAGATAGCTGGCGATGGTGCCCATCTTGCTGACAATGGCATTGGGTGAAGCTGCCGCTCCAACGACAGCCAAATCGTCGCACCATGTAGGACCAAGGAGCGGTAATTCCGTAGAGGAATGCTGTCCATTCAATCCAAGAACCGTAGGTTGTGATACAACTTCTAAGAGGCCAACTTGTTGCAGATCATCTTGTAGCTGACGTAACAAACGCGCCCACAGATACCCGAAAATAATATCCGCAAAACTGTCCTGAGGGCGGCTGCCCAGTTCAGTCCTGCAAATATCAGTCTGACCATCCACATAGAAAAATGTATCTTGGTGTAATGACCTGATGTATCTTTGGTGATGAGAAGGAGCTCCAGCAAGTTCCAACGAATGAGGCTCTTGGAGCTTCACATGCAGGTCTGCAAGAACATCATCCGGTAACCGAAGACGTTGCGCCATCTTGGCGATCGTCTCGTCGTTCCATTGTCCACCCATTGCCAGCGGTCTCAGGACACGGTAAAAGGCTTCTGTAAGATCAAGGAACAAGAAGCCAAAATTTTGTCCACAGTCGCGCTGCCACCGTTGGTAGGCTCTGCAAATGTGGCATGCCATTGACACAGAGATCTTGGGTCTTCCACCTAATTGCTGGCTTTGCATGTAAGGTCCAAGTGGTGCTTTGTGGAGTTCATCATGCCCAGTAGTTGTCCGAGAATTGGCAGGGACAGGAGTGCCTGACTGCAAGAAGGAGGCTTCGTCTTCTTCAGTATGCTGGAGAGATACAAGAACTTCAAGCAATGACCCAACTTGGAATTCGATGAGCTCACTGATAGGGATGGTGCGTCTTTCAACTTGAATGCGACAGATGGCACGAGTGGATGGTCCACACCATTCAGTCAAACTGCAAGCTGCAAGGATCTGACGAATGTTCAGTCCAGGTACGCGGTAAACAGCAGCCGATGTGTCACCTTGCCAAATATTGTGCCAGGAGATCCTTTGCAAGATCGGCAGGTAGCCAGCTGGACGAGCATGTGATGGACTTGTGAGTTCGACGATCAAATGAAGATGATCCGGCTGCCGGTCATCTTGTGGCCTGACCAAATGTAGTGTGATAGACGTCTCTGGTTGAAGATAGTCCTGCCACATATGCTGTACGGCTGCCCGAACTTGCTGAAAATCGACCTCCACGGTTGAATAACGGGTCCCCAAGCTAGAGCCAAAGAGGCCGTACATGACAAGAGAGACATGGGGACTGGGCCATTCAGATAGTCTTTCTTGTAGAAGATCAAGGCTGTCTGTGGCTGATTGCTGCAGTCCAGTTTGAGGGTCTACCTGCTGAGAAGAAACTGACACTGTTCTGGTATATCGTCATCATGGATGAAGATTTCAAGCAGGGAGCCAGGTAGAAGGTGGTGTCGGTGTGCCATTAGGGCAATTCGTGATTCAATGTGGAGGTTGCACTGAACTCCATGACGAGGATGACACCACTGATCAAGGTGCGCATCAAACAATAGTTCATATCCAGTCTGATGATCACGCATATAAGCTGTTTCCAATGTCATCGAGTGGTCGCGATGCCATCTGATACGTCGAAGAATAGGCACGTCGTTGGGTGGTATATCAACACCAAAGGGCACGATTTCAACTATCATTTGGAGAACAACTGCACGGGCGTGACGTTGCTCCTGTGGGCGCACCAGGTGGATGTACGCAACACTTCTGGGCGGCATTACGTCACGCCAGGATTCCTGAACAGCTTCCCTGATCGCTGCAATGGTTGCTTCACAGTCAGTGATTCTGATGCTGTGATGGGTGATATGCAAACCATACATTTCCAAATGAATAGTAGCATCAGGCGATGGAGTTCGTTCATGTAAAATGTTGAAAAGGTCTTGCCAGCCATCAATGATGACCAATTGTTCACCTTCCGGATCGCCATGATGCTCATGTCCATCAGCACGGGTATGGTCGACAGGTTCCGCACTGACACTCATACTGTTGCGTTCATCCAATGGTCGATGTCGTTGTGGGGAAGCTGGAACACTGAATTAAGCTACCATCCGAGCCATCGCACCAGAGGTCAGTGACATGGGGATGACAAGGAAGGGTAGGTCCATGTCCAGGAGAGATGTCACCACCTTTGAGAGGACCTGGATAGAAGTACCTGTTTGCGTCTTCGGATAGTGATTGGGTCACATTCTCACTCATACAGATCCATTGTAGCTCAATAGCTCTGTTGATGGCTTCTTGCGGAGTGAGAGTCCAAGAATCGGTCTTCCGTGATAGGCTGATTTGGTTGTTGAAAAGGCAGTGGTACGGATGAGCGTTGCATGCTGCACCAACATCGTCATCAAAGATGTGGTAGGCCTCAACAACGTCAAATCGCACATGTCTGCTCTGCGCTGGCTCACCCCCTGCACTCCGGAGACGTGTCAGGGCGCTGCCATTGGTCACGTTCTGTTGGTGTTGCCATCCAATTTGGTAGGTGATGTAGAGCGCAATCGTTTGGAGTCCAAACGACGTTTTTCTTCTTCGTCGCTCGGGACATCCACCGTTTCCGGAAGTTCTGTGATGTTGATTTTCTCGCTGACCTTCAGGGCACACTGAGCCAACGCTTGGTGTACCTGCTTCCTGAGATTCTTTTCCTCTGGATCTTCGTCCCCTTGCGGTGGACCCAGCTCTTCCGGTTCTCTCGCAGCAGCCTCTGGGGGTTGCTTCCCAGCTGCCTTTGCATTCAAGACTTGGATGGACCGATGAGACTGGTCCAAATCCGTCTTTGCCTTGACAATGGCATCCTTGAAGGATTGTTGTTGATCCTCGTACGACTGCATCTGTTGTTGCCAAGATTGCAGTGCATCCTTCAGGTGCGTCAGCCATTGTGTTCGATGCTTCTCTTTGGCCTCTTCCAGTTCTCTGAGCGATTTCTGGGCCCTGCCCAGGGCTGATGTCGCCCGATGGAGGTCTTTGGTGACAGCAACCTCCGTTTTGTCCAGCGCTTCCTTGATCTCGGCAGGGAGCGACGAGGAGTCCGGAAAGGCTTTCTTGATTGCCGCAATAAGTTCTGCACCAGGCTGGGATTGGGATCCACCACTCGACGTTTCCATCATAGAAGACATCGCTGCATTCTGCAAGGTAGGGAAAGGCGTCGGAGCAGGCAGTGGCGACATCAGAGTGTTGGCGAAGGGTGAGATCACTTCGGTTCCCTTGTCCTTCCCTTTCTCCTTGCCTTTTTCCTTCCCTTTCTCTTTGCCTTTCTCTGATCCTTTTCCCTTGCGCCTGGTTGATGAGCTCCTGGACTGTCTCCTGATGGGAGTCTTGGACCGTCTCTGGGAGCTGTCTTGCCATGCGTTCCATGTCCAACTGTGATCCGCTGCCTGTCTTTGTGCAGTAGGCTGGTAGGACTGATCGTAGACGTCTTCCCACCATGATCCACAATTTGGACAAAACTGTTGTTTGGCCTTGACAAGCCTCTTGCAAGGCCCACAACGCCACGGCTGGGATTCTGTGTATGCCATTGCTGCTTGGAGATGGCGTTGCACAGTAGATAGGTGCTTGATGTCCTTGCTGTGATGACCACTCAGTGTTCGAAGGATCCAACTGAGCACTGGAACGTGAAGTCGATGTTCGATTCTCCCCGTCCTGTAAAGCCACCACTTGTGGCGGGCAACCGCCCTGGCACGCCTCAACCTCCTGCGCACTGATGCCTGAATGGTGAAGACGTAGCAGATGGAGCACCAAGTAGATGAAAACCAAGGAAAGCATGCGAGGTGGTAGTTGGCCACAAAGTCCGGAGAAAAATCAATCCAGAGAAATGCAGATCCCAAAAATCACCAAGTGCAATCCTGAAATACAGGATACCCAGGTTGTTGTGGTGCTGGGACACCGTGAAAACCAATCGTGAAAGCGACGGCAGATTTAACTGCAGCGGGCCCCCCACGTTGTTGTAGGAAAAATGTAAAGAGGTTGAAGGCGACGGCAGATTCAACTGCAGCGGGCCTCAACCAATTCCAAATAAATTGCACAATGTCCAGCGGTAAAAGCGACGGCAGATTGAACTGCAGCGGGCCACGACCGTGAAAAAAGATGCAGGTATGAACACGAAGAAGGCGACGGCAGAGTAAACTGCAGCGGGCCCCAACGTAGAAGAAAAAGGCACTCCACTCACGACACAAGAGAGGAGGCCCGTGGGCGAGATGAACACAACCCACTAAGGTAGGTCAAAGGACTAGTGACCGCTAAGGGAAACTACCTAGCCTTTGAGCCGATACCTTATATAAAAAGATATTGATAAAAAGATGACATACAAAATTGTACTTCCCAATGATCTTTACAGCTTTTTCTCCATCTACCCATGTTAGTGCACCCAAATGTTCAATCTCCTCAAGGGTAATACGTTTTTGGGACTCAACTATGCAAAATCCCCATCTTTCGTGGTAAATACCACCAAAATTTGGTGGATTTTCCAGCCTATGTCCGTTTGACAAGATGGTAGTTGCTTGGGTAAGTTTCAACGAGTGGCAAATGGGTGGTTTGCCTATATACATAAAACTAAAATACATACACGTATTTATTACATACATGCATAGATACATATTCAAAAACATATACAAATATATATATATAGACATTGATATACCAACAAATCAACAAAATCTACCAATCTACCATCTACCCAAAAACCAAAACAAAACACAGTTTGAAACTCCAAACGAAACCAACCAACCAACCCAAAAACAAAAAAACAAAACAACCTTTACCCAAAAAAAACCAAAATCCCAACAATCCCAAGCAAAGGAAGGTCTAGGTCGGTCCACCCACCTGCAATGGTTGAATCAAAGTCCAAGCTGGTGTCTGATGTATCGCCAAAGTGCCTGCGAAGAGAAGACAGATTTCGGGTCTGCCGAAGGTCGCAGTGCTATGGGCGAAATCTTCACATTTGATGTCCGCATCACAGGCGTCTTGACCTTGTAGGGATGATCGGACTTAAGGTTCAGGTGATGGCGGGAAGAAATATATATAAAAAACTGGGGGGGGGAAAAACGCGCCATGTTTTAAAGTGACTGAAACTGCACTAAGGGTTGTTAAAATCACCTCTTTTGTTGTATTTGTTTAAGGATGATTGGATCCAAAATCTCGAAAGTATGTGCACTTCTTGCAAAAATTTGGAAGGTGGGATTTGAAATTTTGATGTCCAACTTTGGTTATCCTATTTTCAGGTTCCATGGTTTCAATCTTCCCATGTCTTCCCCGGTTTTTTCTCCATTCCAAAACGAGCCAAAAAGGTATTCTTATGAGCCCAAATAACCTTTATGTTTGATGATTTTTGAAGGTCAATCCTTCAAAACACTGCCTTTTTCCAACTAATTTTCAGTGTCATTTGCTTCGATTTGCTTGTTCCGTAGTCGGAAAAATGAAGGAAAAAAACCTTTTCCCAAATGGTGGGTGTTTCATGGTGATTTACCCAGGTAAAAAGGGAAAAAAACATCACCTCAAAACCAAACAAATCCTAAGAATATTTCAACATGTTGGATATTTTTTCTCAACCTTAAAACACACCAAACGCGCCTTGCCAAGTGACATGATTCTAAGGACAAAGATGACATGAAATGCAAATCCGTTGAAGTGGCCAAGGTCAAAGTGGAAGAATTGGGACATGTCTCTGCTTCATAGCCTTCGATGGGTTTTTGACGGAGAAAATTTCATAGGGAAAAATGGTGGGATGCTACCCTTCAGCATTATCAACCTCATATACACCTTCTATGGTAGGCTTTTATCATATATCCCCTTTCAAAGGGCTCCTTAGGGGATATATACCACCTGGAAAGTGGATGGCTCGCCACTCGCATGTCTTGATTGATCAGTTTATCATGACCCCTTACTATTCGCCACCTTTTGGGAGTGGCTAGCTATCTACTTTCACTATGGCGTATTTGGAATAGCTCCTTTTATAGGCTTCCTAAGGGAGATACTGTTGATGGTTCAGAAATCCGGTACACCAGTTGAGGTTGGTAGTTTATCCCATTAGGGTGGGGCTGCTTGACCAGCCATGATAAAACAGCAGACCCCAATTGATGGTCTACAAAAAAAGAAGAAACACAAAACTCTAAAACAATCATGGGCCTCCCACCGGCCCCCCATCAAAACTACTTTTACCAGAAAAAAGGGTTTTAACAAGGTCTTCTTAAGAGACAGTGACATGCCAGTGGCTAATCACCCCTTAATAAACCCCCTGATTTTTTGTTTGGGGTAGTTTTGATGGGTGTCCAGTTCGCGGAGGGCCATGATGGAAAAAAATCCTGGAAGTAACTGAAGCTTTCACAGAGTTCCGGCATTAAAAAGCATCCACGCTCCAAGATGGTCACTTTCCAATTGCAAGAAGCTCCACATGGTGGTGCTTCCCCCTGGTACTTCGAAGCCCATCTACAATGTAATGCTGAACCTAACCTCACCGGGAAAAAAACAAAAACAACGGCCCAAAGGAGCAACCCCTTCAAAAAACATCAAACCTGACATTGACATCATGAATGATGAAAGCCTGATTGGTTGAGATTCGGGGATCTTTATTTCCTTTTTTATCTCGTGGAAATCTTACTACCTGATGTTCTTCCATTCTGTTTGGGTCTTTTTAGTGGATTTTCTTCCGATTTTTGTTGATCATTCCAAGAAAAATCAAGCTCCACCAAACTTCAAATACAAATCAAAGATAGAGGATTTGAAGAAATCTGAAGGGTTTTCTTCGTGACTATTCATGGCTCTCCGTGGTAAAACTGAGCAAAAAAAAACTCATTGCCCACGGCCCAGTAGGTGGGGCTAGATCTCCTAAAATTGTCCTATACATCTACACCATGATAACATGTAAGGGCAAAAATCTAGGTGAATGATGTGGGATACCCAACTTGGAAATAATCCGTTTTATTTTAATAGTAAGAAAATCATGCCATATGGGCCATAAAAATCCTATGAAAACAACCATATTTAAACAACATCTAAATGGTCCAAATTTTACTGCAACGTCACCTTTTCATACCCACATTTCTGTGTGTGTCACCGAATCTGGGCCGTAAATGTGCAAGCAACTGGATGTATGTCGTTGAGTTGCATAAATGCTGGACTTGTCTAGCCATCAGCGGTTGCGTCACTTGAATTCTGGTCAAAATCCTTGGATTTGCGTCACTCCAATGCGGATGGAAAGAGTTCAAACAAATATTATCCCAAATGGTGGTGAATGATGGTGTTTTACCATATTTTAAACCATGGTGACAAAGTTAAACAAAAATCAACTTAATACAAATCCAAGAATCTGCATTGACATCATGAGCATGACTGCAGCCAAAGATGCAGAGGTAAAGGCATAAGTAGCAGCCATACATTTGTGCCGTCCTTGTGTAGCAGTAATTCCTAATAAGCTTGTTACTACTACCAACAAACCTACAAAGAGAAGCATCTGTACCAGTGACATGGTCGTCAAAACACGTGAAGCTCCATCAAGTTCAGTTCCAAATGGACCAGCATAATCAAGTCGTACCACCTTGTCCATGAGATAAATAGCATTCGATTTGGTCCCCAGCATTGCCACTACCATCAATAGACCACCCACCACCAATGATAAGATAGCCCATGAACGAGCTGCCATCCGTTCGGTCCATCGATCTTCATCCAGTTCATAATGCTCATCAGCGTTGGAGTCTTGATTCACAATCACTTTTGCCATGGCTCGGACGAAACCATGGAAATGTTCCCCGGGGAAACTTGGAACCAGAAAACCTATGGGCAGACAATTGTAAGGAAACATACGGCTAGCCCCCTTCTTTTTTTAGAAAATACCGGGACACAATCATGAACCAATGGCCTGCACAGATTCTAATTCTTACTAGATTTTTTTCATGCTATTCCGAAGCAAAAAAAACTGATCATTTCTTCAAGGTTCAGCATGTGAAAACCACCATGTTGGCAGATGTTGTTTTTTTGGAATGGTAACACTTTTGACAGGCTACCTACATAAGATGGTGGGGTGAATGCCTGCAATATGATGAATCCCAAACCTGAATCACCAATACAGAACCATCAGCTGAAATAGCATCAAATACACCCTGGAAAATCAACACGGAACCTCAAAATCACGCAATTGAACAGGAAATCATCGTCCAAATCCTCATGTTTGGGTTCCAGGCTACTTTTCCAGCTTGCATGATACAGTACCCAGTTGTTTTGGTTGTAAGGGCTTACCCAGGTTTACCTAACCATTTTACCCCCACATTCACGTCGATATTACTTCATTTGCCTTTCGGGGCGGATGCGTCCCATCGATTGATATTTTTAAAACGGCCTCCCGAAAGGGCAGATTCATGCCAGATGCGATAACGTTGGAACTGCAAAACATCGTTCTTCATGATCCATGTTGAAATTGATTGGTTTCATCCTGAATTTGTAAATTGCCGACGCATTGATTGCCTACTTCCTGCATATGGACAGTTCAACACCCACAACATCACCCAAGGTCAATCCCATGCCGAGCCCCACCATCTCCAGTGGCTACCGCCGCTTGCAACTCGCGTTTGCAAAGAACACCTGGGGTACACAGGGCGTGCCTCAAAAATTTGTGGAACTTCGCGCAACCTCCCCGAAACCCACAACAAAACTGGAGAAGAGTTGCGTTTTGGTGGTTCATGTGAAATGGAAAACTACAAGTGGCAAGGCTGCGTATGTAAACGAAATACCTACGCAAAACACACATCAAACCCAGTGTTGGTTGTCAACCAAGTTGCTGATGATCATTATGATTTGTGCTTCTATGAATCACTGATGGATGAATTTTCGGATGTTACCCATGTTTGATGTATAATCCGCCTGGTTGACGTTACGAAGTTTCGGTTTCAGAGGGGAAAAAATTCCAGGCGTGTAGTCATGTCATGCACCGTGGAATTGTTCCGCTGGCTTGCGGGATTGAGACGTGCATGGCGATGTGATGTAAATAAACCATTCCTTTAAGGACACCAAAACCATGATGAAAAATTAAGCTGTTGTCATGACCCTTAAAAATCTTCAACCCAAGGTTGTGGTTGTGGGCTCCCATGGTATGTACCCACAACCCCCCCAAAAAAAATTGCCAATGTGTTTTTAGCATTCATTCTCCTTCAAACGCATGTTTGTGAAATGTTGAAGCATTTTGGGTGTAAACCGTGACGTCCCAAGTCCATAATTTTACGTAAGGTAGGTACCACGGGAGGGAAAAAATGCATTGAGTTTTTGGCATGTGTGAATCATCCCCGAAAATTGTTTCAAGATTATTGTCCTACACATTTTGTTTTTCTGCCATTGTTATTTTGGACATGTGATCGACATCAACCCCCACACACACCAGCATACTACCGGTGCCACCATGTCACAACTGATGCCAGCGATGGTTGGCAGCGGTCGGGGCTTGTCATCGTCGTCGATGACTAGCTGACTCAAAGCGGACTGCGCGCCGTCCTTGCAATCAAAACCAAGAAAAGAAACTTCATCCGTATCATTGGAACATATTGTAATCAGGAGTACATATTTCACAGTCAAAGTGAACTATTTGCAGGAAAAATATCCCAACCACAAAACAATACAAAGGAAAGTACAGCCGCAAATTTCCGCAAGCAACCTTCTTGCATGCAAAACAAAAAACGTTTTTTCCCGATCTGTGAATATTTGTAATGTGAATTACGGGCGTTATGGGGTGATCAATGTGAAGGGGTGACCACAATGTGAAGAACTAACCTCAATAAACACAGCAACCGCTATAATTTGGACAAACTTCTGTGATCAAGGCAAGCAAAAATAATATAAAAGGTGAACATTATTTACCGTCCATTTGCGGAATCATGACTGGAAAAAAATCCCTCACCCGCCGTGACAAACAGAACTTATCACCGAGTTCTTCATTACGCCTGTTGCACCGGGAATCACCTGTGGTAACCCTACCCGGTAGGGGGGAAATTTGGAGCTCTTTTAGTATAAGATAGAAGGGGGTTACCAACCCTCTGAAGAAACGTCCGAAACATACATGTTCATTCTTCATTTTTGTTCTTGTCAAGTTTTTGTATGAGAATCACGGGGGTGTCTTGCAAACACACATTCGTGATTTTTGTGAATTATTGTTGAATTGTGTGAGGCTCATCGGGGCAGCATCGCAACCATCCACATGATATAATTGCAGCTTTGAATATCAATGTCTGACATGCAGCATTTTAGTATGTTGGAAGTAACTCAACCCCTCCATCCTAAACAAAAACTACCCCCCTCCCCTTGTGAAAATTGTATGCCAAAATTTCTCAAAAGTAAAATCGGACGTTGGTACAATGTATGTTGCACACCCTACCCCTTAATCCCCTTACCCCTGCAACATATTTGTTACTGACAGGGTGATCACCGGGACCAAAGCTTTACCAGCAGCTGCATGTCCTCCATGCGCCACGCGCGCTCTATGCCACCATGGCGCGCTTCGGCAACGCGAAGAAAACCACGTGCGCCACAAGCAACGATGACACACAATCTTCATGGACGATGATTTCAGCCTCAAACCAAGTTATGGGCAAATTGATGCGCCCAAAATTTTTCATGTCAGCGCTCAACAAGATGCTGCAGGGATTTCCCCTTAGAAACTTCCCCCCAATTGGCAGTCTTGCAACATAGCCGTGTATGTTTCGTCGTTTGATTCTGCATGCGCCTATGGTCATGGAAAAGAATGGAAAATAATGGAAAAAAACATGTATTTATCACTGCGTGCCGTATTGTGATCACTGTTCAGCAAGCTTGAGACAATAAATGAACATGTTTTGCGAGTAGAAAGCTCTAGGCAAGTGGGACATCGCTGCGACAAACTGCGGTCTGATGGGACATTTTGCTTCCGTCTGTCCTAAATCCCTGTCTGAGTCTGTCCTAAATCCGTGTTCCACCTAAAATGTTAATTCCACATTTTCAGGGAGACGCCTGTCGCTTGTGCAGATTTCGGTGTGCATTTTTTCTTCCACGCCTCCGGGGGTCGCCGGCACGCGTTGGGGCTGACTTCTTGTTCGCGTCACGAATTTTGGTTTGTACAGCCCAGGGCAACGGGCATGATTTCAAACAGTTACAAGACTAAATTTTCAAAACCAAACGGCACCACATTGTCACAATGACATCGTGTTCATATGTTGCCATAACAACACTTACATTTCCAATGCCATGACGTTCTTCATTTTTTATTCCGTGGAAGGACGTTGGTACGGCTCAAAATACATACGGGTTTTCCGGAGTTGAATGGCAACAACCAACCCGCCAACTTCGAAAAAAAGTAAGCAAACGGAACCTGATTCAAAGGAAGGGCGAAGGGCGTTTCATTGTGCCGTTGACTCTGCGAATTGCCCTGCGATATGAAAGCCGCTGCGGAAAAATATGATCATGAAGAAGTGGAAAAAATTTCAAATTATCACTGATTTTTTTCCGCTCTTTTTTAGCCGCAAGAAAGTTCTCTGGTGCAGGGCTGTTTTACTGGGCAGCCTCCAGGCACAGACTGTGTTTATACTGGGCAGTCTCCAGATGTGCTGTGGGTAGGGAAGGTGTAAGTCCAGACCTTCCCCTACCGGGCTGGGAGTCGACTGGTCGGCACAGCTGGGCTGGTGTCGGAGAGGAGTTGGCCGAGGGGTGGAAGATCTCCGTCCAGGTTGTGGTGGGTGGAAAGATCTTCAAACAGAAGACTGGCAGCGAAGGAACAGGCTGCTGCAAGGGTAAGGAGAGCAGACCAGCGGGACACCAGAGCAGATGTCGTGGCTGCGCGGAGAGCTAGGGGGCTGGATCTAGCTCTGGCTTGGGCAAGCATGCGGATAAAGCTGGATGCCTCGTTGCTCCACCTACCCCCTACTTCGATGCCCAGGACCAACAAACGACATCGCCGGTTGCGTAGAAGTTCGGGGTAGGTCCTTTCCTTGTTCCTTCGTGCATCCTGCAATGCGGCGCCGGCAAAGGTTCCTCCCCGTGACCTGGGCTCACCGGACCTGGTGAGGGGCGATACCAAGGTGGTATCTACTGCTAACTGGCTTCCCCCCCACATGGGTAACCCATTGGCAATAACCTCGATGCGACGGTCGTCGACTCTGGACAAAGCGTGGATGTTGAGATCCCCGAGCCGAGTGTTGGTGGTGACTCGAGCTCCCCCTTCCCTGCAAATCCTTGCTGCTGCCCTTTCAAGGGCGCCTCCTCGCGCTCGCAAGACTCCTGACTGGGCACATGCTGCACGGTGGTCGCCAAGGGGGTCAAGAGGGCGACGGCACCGACAAAAACGTGCGGAGAGAGGGAGGTGCAAACGAAGACGACGGAGAAGGAGAATCCTGAAGAGGTGGGATGGATATTCGAACTCTGTGGTGTAAGGTATGGTGGTGAAGGCTCGGCTTGCAAAGGGGCCAGCTTGGGAGTGAAGCAAGGCTTGGCTGGCTGGAGGGATCACGGCTTGGAGCTCATTGGACATGGCCGTGTGGACCGGGTAGTTGCTTGCTGTTGCCATCCTCGGGTTCTGGGTGCGTTTTCTTCTGGGTCTGTGTCCGCTGGGTTGGGTCGGTTCCCTTGCGCCAGTTCCACCCAGTTTGGGGGTGTCCAACCATGCTCTTGGAGCGCCTGTGCAGCGCCCGCTGCTGCTTGGATGCTAGGTATTGCTGGTGAAGGGTGTTGGAGGTGCTGTAAGATTTGGGCAGCATACTGGGGGAGTTGGGTTTGGAGCACTGGTAGTGAATCTGCCCATGATGACCAAAAAGCCGGATTGGCGAGGGTGGCTGCGCAGGTGAGACCAAGACCTCCGTGAGACAGTGGTAGATGTGCAATGGCTAAAGCGGGGGCTGGGAGCTCGTCGACTTCGAGGAGGCGGCGGAGACAAGCCACTATGGCGANGAGATAGGTGCACCTGGGGCTAGCGCAGAAAAGCAACAGCAGCCAGGAGGCCTGGAGATCCTCGAGATGGGGGATGCGGTCGAGCAGGTGTTGGTGTTGTTGGTTTGCTTGGCGGAGTTGGTGTTGGACGAAAACGCCGGAGCCGATGGGTGCTCCCAAGACGGTGAGTCCCCGGGACGTTTCCGGCAAGTTTGGATTGCCCACCCACACGTCTTCTCCGAGTTCCTGAATGTTTGGTGGTGGAATGCCAGCTGCGTTCCACACACGGGTTTTGCCGCGGTTGAGTTGGATGCGGGCTTGGCTTTGGAGCGTGTGGGCGAGAACGTCGTCGACTGGGCGGACTCGGTGGGGTGGTACCACAACGTATAAGTCGTCGAGGAAGGCGAGCAAAGACTCGTTGGGTAGAAGCTGGTCTTGTATGGTGCGGAGGGCTGATCGTTGACCGAGGGAGAACAGAGCGGGCATGAGCGGATCCCCTTGCTCACCCCCCTCGGCTTGGGAAATGATGTGGGCTTCACCAGTAGCACTATGCCAGATGTAATGGGACGGGCCGGCATAGAAAATGTTGACAAAGGGTAAACAACGGTTGGCCTCAGGTACCTCGCGGAGTCCGAATGATGCCTGCATACTGCAAACCTAAAAATGCAGCTTTTTGAGGGCGCGGGCAGGCGCAGCTAACAAAAAAAATATTTCGTTTCCAACACATCCTGCTGAAAACATCACCTCATGCAATGCAAAATACGGAAAGAACGTCCACACATGTATACTAATACCCATTGTTGTCCCAAACACACGACAAATAAGATGACACAAAATATGCGGATGGAGAGTCACCGGCTGTGCCGCTGTCTTCTTGGTTTTCTTCGCGATTGGCCTAGTTCATGTGGAGTCACCGGCTGGGCCGCTGCGTTCATTTTGCCCTTTTTGGCCTTTTGCTTCGTGGTCTGCCTGGGCCTCACTACATCTATGATGATGATGATACTGATGATGATGCAGATGATGATGATAATGACGATAATGATGCAAATGCTGATGATGGTAAGGTCACAGACCGCCTCCTGAACATCGTTTGCAGGCAGCATCCGGGGCGTTCTTTGCAAACAGAAATATTCTTTGCATTAAGGCCGAGTCTTTAAGGAAACGTTTGCGGTTTTTTTTTAAGATTGTAACTCGCCGTGTATGTTTCGCCGCCGGCCACAGAAAGATTTACAAAACCGATACCGGAAAACGTGAAGCGCCATTCCGGTTATGGCATTCCGCCGTAAAAACCTTCTTCCGTTAGAAAGGTTTCGGTGATTGGACAGCAGCTGCCACACCCAAACGTGAAACTCAGTACATTTCCCGAAACAACATATAAACTGCATGGGACGCTACGCATTCAGGAAGTCAGTGCAGTCAGTGCAAAAGATAGTAAAACAGCATGGCGACGCTATTCCAAACATGTTATTATCTATGTGTTCAAACCATGACTTTTACCAGTTTATAAATTCACAACAGCATGGTGACGCATGGTTCAAAAAAAGTTCAGAGACATCTGGGATGTATCAATAAGAAATTGCAAAACACAATGGGACGCACATCACTAGCATAGATATCAATCTTTCAACCAAACGATCATATTCAATGCACATTGCTTGGAAATCGCTGCTTGGGAACATGCTTTTTGAAGGGGAAGTGAACGAGGTCTGGAACGAGGTATGAACGAGGTAGTGAACGAGGTCACAAGGTACCCAAAGCTAGGACACCCCAGATCAACAGTTGAAAACAGCTCTCCTTGGGAGATAGTGCAGTACTGGAGTAGTACTTTGTGGTACAGAATAGTACAGGAGTAGTACTTTGTAGTACAGAGTAGTACTGGAGTAGTACGTTTTAGTACAGAGCAGTACTGGAGCCGTACTTTGTAGTACTGCAGAATATCCATCGTCATGTTAGTGCACCACATCCCAAAATGCAAGAGTCTGTCCAGAAATTGCAAGGAACCAGACACGTATTGGGCTGCATAATGTCAAGGTGGATAAAAAAGTCACACATGTACAATGCAACCAGAATAGGCCAATCACCATTATACATTCATATATATTAGCTGCAAAATGTTACAATGGATTGAAAACCTAACATACAAAACACCACCTGGACGCAACATCGCATCGACTTCCCGTATTAGTCTCCCCAAGCTAGACGCATTAATTTTTGAAAACGCATCGACTTTCACAACTGGGAGTATCAATGCGCAAATTTGGTACGAACATATTTTTGCTCCTTCATCTTTCAGACTTGAGGTGGCCCATGTTTCAATCCGAATGTACAAAACGCCTGTGCCTTCAATGGGCTACAAAGGTCCGTGCGGCACTGGTTTACACGTTTCACTCACCCACTGGTAATGCTGATGATGGCGGCAGTGTAATGATGTGTAATGACCATGCACTGCAAACTGACTGCCTGACTGTCTGAATGCCGAAAATGAGTGCAAAAGAATGTTCAAATATCTAAAATGGAATTGATGACGGCTGTTTCATGAATGAAAACTGCACACGACGATGCATGAACAATGATACCAAGTCAAAATATGGAGGGTGACGGATGGATAATGGAAAATGAAACCCATAGGTCAGGTCAGATCAGGTCAGGCCTGCACCCCAAATTGGCGCAAAATGTACTTCTCCACATTGTATCTGGTACAAGGTTAATTCGGATCGCTCTGTGTACAGCAACATTCGATGAAAGATTCGCAATGATGATCCTAAATCGCCAATGGTGAGGAATCACGAATAAACATCAGTCATGGTGAAGGATGATTGATAATGGAAACGACGATGGTGAAAATGCAATGACGCTCACGGGAGGGGAAATCAGAACAGTGGGAACAACGATCTGCGGCCTAAAATACTTGTGGAAAATAGGTGTTCGCAGATGGTGGAGTGAAATCAAGTGAAACATAAAACAAAATAAGAAAACACCATGCCACGGATACCCACGAGTGCATTGATCATAATGATACTGGAAATTTGAATGCCGACAATGATGATACGGCGTACGATCGTGGTGGTAATGATGTTGAAAACATTGAAAAGGAAGACAACAAGGGGAGGATGACAAGGATCACAACAAGGAGGAAAATCAAAACAAAAACGGTGATGAGGTTTGATACCTGAAAGGACGGGGAGGAAAAATAGACCAAATCAACACCGAAGATGATGGCAATGATGATTGCTGATGATGATGATGATGGTGATGGATGATGATAATGCTGATGATGATGATGATGATGGTTGGGTCGCATGTTAACTGCATATGGATCAGAACAAAAAACTTGGATTTGCAATGCCAACTTCAGCAGCGGCAAAGGCGTATCATGCCAACAAATGGATTTGGAGGACCGGAAGGTTCCTGTTTCTCAGCGTCTCCGCTATTTTGATTTTGTTGTTTCATCGGTTGCTTGCTTTGCGGGCGGGCATCGTACCATGTACCAGGAACTGGACATTCATTTTCGAAAATTTTGCCGATCCATTGTGGGCCCTCCGCCGTACATTGACTGCACACTCGCATGGCATGAAATTTTGCACACTTGGAATGAACGAGCTGCGCACTGTGTTCGCGTCGCGAAAATTGAGAGCTGGTCGCGAATGTCTTGTGGTTCGTATTGGAAACTGGCATCTCATGTTGTTCAACGCCCCACTCACCACTGGATACGAAGAGTTTTGCATTGGCAACCCGAAAGGCGAATCGGACGTCCAAAACTGTGCTGGGAGGGCAAATTGGAGATGCACTGTCGTTACCAAGGATTGGTTCATTAGGAGGTGGCAGCACAAAACTGTGAACTCTGGAAACAACATTTCAATACGTTTAAAAATTTTTGCTGCCAGTAAGCATGCAGTGTATGTAAAGTGTAGCGCCTGCCGTAGCGCGTCCAGGCCTGACTGACTGGCTGACTGATGATGATGATGATGGTGGTGATGATGCTAGTGATGATGATGATGGTGGTGATGATGATAATGATGGTGATGGTGATGGTGATGATGATGGTGATGAGGATAAAAATGGTAATGGTGATACTGTTTCCTCACGAAATGCCCTCAATCACGTTCTGCCATCCACAATCTCCCGTGCTCACTTCTCAATCATCATTTGTCACCACTCTTGCTTATAAATCGGCAATCGCCACTCATGTTCCAACCTCGGCGTCGTGCAAACACGATTGCTTCGTTCTATAATTGGGTGGGTTCGAATACATGGTGACTGAGCTGGCGGAACATCATGGTGCAAATGAATCACAAACTGGCGATTGCAAGCATTTTGTTCGCAATGGGCGGTTGGGAGGACAGCTCCCCTGATCGAAGTTTCGGCTTTGCACATCGGATTGCACGCTCCGGTTAAATCCGTTTCCTGGAAACTTGTGACGAATTGGGCGTCGAATTTTGCTTGTAAGCCTCAGAAGAAACGTGGCCGTCCATCAGCACGGTGGGATGACAGTTTGACAAATTTTTCCTCAGAATCCATCCGCAATGATAAATGGTGGCATATTGCCCGTGAAACTTCTTCGTGGTTCACCTCTGAAAAATTTTACATGCAGTTCTGCCCAGCTCAGTTTGGATTGTAAGGTTATGTCACCCCGTGTCCTTTACAGGACCGTAAGTCTCTGATTCGGTCGAGCGAAGGTGAAAAACCAACGAAAAGTTCCATCATTTCTCACTTGACCCGACCCCATAACCCATCCTGCCCCTCATTCCTCATGCCCCAAGAATCAATCCCTCATACTGACTGGGTGCAGGTTGCGCGGGGGGTGAAGGGGAATGGCAGCTATAGTCGGCGGAGAAGCATCACCCGGAAGAGACGTCTGAAAATGTGCGGGAAGTGGCTGGTGTCGCGGGTCCATATGGGATTGTCATGGATTGTCTGTGGTGAAAGCACCGCTGCCACAGGGGCTAGGATGCGGGGACGGTAGGGCTGTTCCTCGAGTGCGCGATGACCGCGAATTTTATATCCTCCATGGCCATTCGGTATCTCTTCTTGAGTTCCTTCGCATACGCCTCTCCATCTTTCGCGTCAATGATAATCCCCGGTGTGGCCCTGAAAATCCGGGCGCCGTGGGCCTAAAGATTCCAACCACAGTGGGATTGTCATCTGTGATCGCGTCTCCCTTCCTTTCTGGGTGGGATGGTATATTTTATCGCTACGTAACGGTGATACTTTCCTTTGACGAAGGGTGACGCGGCATCGTATGTTCCACCGTTGAAACATGTGCCATATAGTAAATCATTGCGCTTGCCTCCTTGGCAAGGAAACATCAACGACGAATCGCCTTGGATGCCAATCAGGGATGCATCCGTATCGATGGTTCGGTCTTGGTGGAACTACCGGCTCAATTGATTCAGACCGGGTCCGCAAAGAAGGCATCTATGCAGTTTATGCAGGTAACGTCAGTTGCCGGTGTGGTGTCTTAATGATGCGCGTCGAAATGTTACTACGAAACTCCGGAGAATATGAGGTGCCAACCATGAGTTTTTGAGCTTTGATTTTAATTGCGTGCATGCTAAAGTGGTTGGTGCGAACCACCCCCACCTTATTGCTCATTTGCTCATCATCTGGTAGGGTAAATGATCATGTGTTGATCATTTGCTCATCGTTAATTCTCGCCTTGCCTGCGCCAGCTGTGTACTTATTATGTGTACTCGCATTCTTTTGTAGATGTTTTAGTGCTCTTGTACTTACTGTCGAAACCGTTTGGTGGACAAAAATCCTATAAAAATACGGCATACGGGAACACAGCCCAGTTTTTTTGCTTCTGAAGGGCCAACCTTAAAAAAATCCAGCATTTCCAAACTCCCTTTAAAGTAGCATCAAGCTGCTGCACTTCCAAAAAAAACTCGGTGTTTTTTTTTTGAAGCGTTTTACATAGGACCGAATTTCAGCGGGAAAAAAACCCTTCATCCACAACCCCTGCGAAGCGTCACCACTTCACGAGAACACAAACCGTATGGCGAAGATGATGGCCGAATCGCAGCCGGCGGATCAAACGGTGTGATGTGTAGAAACTAACTATCGAGATTACGTTCGCAGCATACGACGCTGCGACCGGGTGTTGTGTTTTCGGTCGTTTCTTCGCACGGTGACGTCGACGTCCCCCGAAATCACGAGCTTGGAAGATTTATGTTTTTCAACTGGTTCCATCCATCCATTTTCTTAATTGGATGAGTTTTTGAATCTTTACCATGGAAAAGTGGTTGGAAATCACTATTTCCATCCATTAAAAACTGGTTACTCTGGAGTTTCCAGCTTCACATCTTGCCAAACGATCTAGTCCTGGAAGCAACTTTCCACGCAACAAGTTGCATCATTCCAAGCTTTGAAGATGTAACAGACGCTACAAACGCGACAGTTGAGACATAGCCCATACCATCCATGGGACTGGTACAGTATATTTACCTACATTTACCATAAAAAACAACCAAATGTAGGTCAATATACCATATATACCATACATATGGATGGAGTGTTTCATGCGTTTACAGAAACGAGGCGGTTTAACACAGTACACATGAACCGTTAAAATTCATGCAAATTCAACAACTCTTAGGGTTGAATGATATTGAATTCTACTCGAATGATCAGAGCCAAAGACTTCAAAGACTTCACAAAATGGTCCACCTATATGAATTCGCAATTAAAGGTTTAGTATGTTTGGTTATCCAGGTGTAACTACTGACAACATATATTTGTTGACTTTCTAAGTCCCATTTTGTGACATAGCTTTCCCAATAATCCCTGTTAAGAGCCCACCAACCGAGGTGAACTCTGCGTACAGATGGTCACGAGGTTGGTTCCATTGTTGCATGGGCTGGTTTTTCATCCTCACTAGCTGATGCTCACAAGAAATTTGTTTTGTAGATATGAGGGAATCCAGAGTGAGACTATACCATGCAGCACTCGCATCGGCAAGTAGGGCTCAATAATGGTTTTGTGATTGTTGTCGATGTTTATTGCACATATTGTGCTGTGGAAGTGAAGATGACATGATCAAATCATCCATCATCAAGCAGTTCCCAAGCAAGAGTTGGATGATTTTGGTAGATTCACGGCACGCATGCAAAATTTCCACACTTTCGACATTCACCTGGCGATTTAATTTCATCCAAAAACATCATCGAATCAGGAAGGAGGATTATCTTACAAGAAAAAAAACATGCCAAACTTCGCGCTTTTCAAAAACTAGTTAGTGGTTTCAACCCATTTGAAAAATATGCTCGTCAAAATGGGAATCTTCCCCAGTTTTCGGGTTGAAAATAAAAATGCTTGAAACACCCGCTAGATTTGTTGGGACCTTCAATGAAGTCCTGGCAGTTCTGGCGTTTTTTCAATATTGCCAATAAACGTGACCCGTTTTTTTGGGGGATGGTGATTATCGTGACCCCTTTTTTCGGTGACCTCCAACGATCGGGGGATAAAAAAAAGGTGACGGATTATGACGGATTGCATGACCTTGGATATCAGATATACATCCTCCAATGGATCACCTTGAGCACTGCTGATTTACTGCCATAATTTTGGTATAAGAAGCACGCATTGACATCATCTTCACGCGATTGCGATATCGTGTACTCAAACGACAATATTTCCTCCGTTCGACGGCTTCGTTTTTACGATAGCTTCGTTGCGTTGTATCACGGGGCGTAGCGAATACAAGCAAGCGCCCGCGATGAGGGCGGCTGGCAAGGAACTGCCAAGAACGGGGTGACAACCGCAACGAAACAACGCAATGGTAATGGCAATGGCATCGGCCTGCAATGGCAACGTCAACATCACCATCATCATCATCATCATCATCATCATCATGAATCGTCATCATCATGAATCGTCATCATCATGAATCATCATCATCATCATCATCATCATCACCATCATCATCATCATCATCAAATATCAAACATACTGTATCTATCTTGTCATCATCGTCATCAAAGCACCAAGCACGGAAGCAAATACTCGGAACACTTCTGCCCTGAGTTGCATCATTTTAATGTTGATGCTCGCCCTTCGCTGTTGCGTGCAAAATGCTTTTTGTATAGTGGATCTTCCAAAGGGTGCCAAATGGTTCCTAAAGGGTGTCAATTCTGGTGGTATATGGACCTTCCAAGATACCTTCCTAAAACCCCTCATTTTGGGGGTGGGTTCGTCGACTCGCTTCTTCCTTTTGTGTCGGGTTCGTGTTTTTACCACGCTGCGGTGTTTTTCCCGGATTTGCTTCGCGGTACGACTATGCGCATACAACGAGGCCGCATTTCTTTTGCGAAACGCGATGACTTCAAGCAACTTAAAGAAGCATTCTCGTGACGGAGCGATGAGACGATTGTATATTTACCTACGTGAATGGTTGATTTTATGGTAAATTAGTAGGGTAAATCTACAAAAACCTATGGGTCCGGGGACTTCCAAGGTAAAATCCACCTAAATTGGTTAAAAGCTATGGAAAAATGTTGTCAAAAATACACCAGTCCTGCCAATCCTATCGTATCGCACCAACATGGCCACCCATCCCCAGCTGCCGGAGCTTTTTGTTCTCAGTTTCTCCTCAACGACCCGAAAGGATGGTTGGCATCCCGGCAAACTATCCCCCAGGTGCCGGTGGTTTTTGTACCAGCCATCGTGGGCCCATTTTTTTGGCTCAGTTTTAAGTCTTTTGACTCTCATATTAGATTTTTTTTCCAGAATTTTTGCGATGGCTTTTTGGCTCAAATTTGATGATAATAGGTACCAAACACAGTGCGCGTCCAAGTGGTATTTCAGTGGACGATTGATTCTTAGTCTAATGATTTTTGGAATGATTCGTTGTTGATCTTTTTTGAGCCATGGTGCCATTTTAATGCCGCCAAAAACAAGCATGTCGAAGATGTGTTTTCGATTTTACACCTAGCCAGCATTACTGCAACTCTTCCAAGAATCTATTGGCTACCTGGAAAGAGGTCTCTATGACAATTCTCATCCCCCATCGACTTCTATCAACTTCATGAACTGTCCTACCATAAGTACACGTTGTTTTTTGCCTCAAGAAAGAAATGGTATCACCTGAGAAATCTTTATTTGTTTACCTTCAAACATCTGCGGCAAAGGTGTCCCAAAAACAAGTTTGTTTTAAATAGGAAACCTCACTGGAATTTATTCTCTGTGAAACTAACATATATCCGCTGAGAATAGACTTTCCTAATAGGACATTTCATCTTCCAACCATCCATTTTCAGGGTCCAAGAAAGTTACAACACATCCAGAGAGCACACCCCAGGCAATCTCCCTACCCAACTATGAAAGGATTCCCTTTACAACCTGTTGGTAAAGGTTGCTCGGGGTGTGTTCCATTTCGGTGTGTTGAAACAACCTCAGAATCTTCCAACCATACATCTTCAGGGGCGAAAATGTTAGTTTTAGGGAGGGTAAGTTCCTTTAGAGTGGTGGTAAAACAGGGTTTTTGGCTTCCGGAGACATTTTCAAACCGCCGCAAGTGGCAAGGGGATGGCTTCCGGAAAATCTGACAAAGTCACATGAAAGGGTTAATTTTTGGCACAGTTGTTCTTCATATTAGGAATTTACAGCGTTTTTCTTTTTAAGTTGGGAAAGCCATCTTTTTCAAAAACTTGTTTAATATAGACCTTGGATTATGTCAACTAATCAAATTATAATATGAAATTATCAATAAAAACCAAGCTCTTCTTTTTGAATGCTCGGTTTGACTACCTTCATGCTGCATCACTAAAAAAAATCACACCATCCGACGGGCACTGCATTGCGCACTGCGGCACTGCGCGGCACAAAGACCCAAGGAGATGACACGTCAACTCATCTTGATCTTGGATTTGCTTGTTTGGTGCTTGGGAAAAAGTTGTAAAAAAATCTCCCAAAGGGTGGTTTATTGGATGATTGATGATTTACTACCATGGTTGTATGTAAAAAGTCACCAAAGGTTGAAGGTCTCTCAAGATTCATTCCATGGGACGTTTGCATATTTAGCTATGCCATGAATGCTTGAAAAATAACCTCATCATCATCTCACTCAGCCATTTTTGGACCATGAAAATAAAAGTTTCAACTTGATTTTTCCTACAAAATATCCCACAAATAGGATCCATGGGACTGGTAGTATTATTTACCTACATTTGATTGAATTTCATGTATAAATGTAGGTACATATACAAACGTCCCGTGGATCCTATGGGTTTCCCAAAAATCCCCAAAAAGTTGATAAAGGTGGATCCACCTGCAAGCAGGCTGAGGTCGGTCATCATCCTCCGGCGGTTTTCCCCTCAGACTTTGGGCTTCTTCGGTTTCGATGGTCCCGCTGCTCCGGGCCTCGAAGTGTCGAAGTGGGAAACCCCACGGGTTTTCCACGTGGTGGTTTTTTTCGGGCAATTTTTGGGAAAAATGGTTCTTTCAGGAAGGGAAGATGTCAATATTTTCCGGCAAATGAGGAAAAAAGTCCCAAAGCATTGCATCCCAAATGTTTTGTAAATATCCTGGTTTTCCGACGATGGCATCCTCGGGCCCGGGGGGGACAAGCCAAAGTAGAATATATTGATCTACTTGGAGGATCATCTCCCCGGACGAAACGGATACGTGGTTAATTGGCCCATGGTGATCGTTTAAGGCCCCTTAACTTGGGCAACGTGGGACCCCTTCCTTACATGACCGAAGTCCTCCAATGGATGCTACAAGTCCTGGGATGATCCGAACAAGACCAGGGAAGGTTTCCATCAACCTGAAGTCCCTTCAGGTTGAACCAGGTGAATCAATCCAGTTGCCCAGTTGCCAACGCATGTACGAATTCCCTATGTTTTCAAGGTCATCAAAAACAACCATGTAATCCCTGTACGAGATATAAAACTGGTGCAGTTGTCCCAACTTGGTGGTTGAACCCACCAACCCATCTGAAAAATATGCGAACCGTCAAATTTGGAGCATCTCCCAAAGGGTTCGGGGTAAAATAAAAAATGTTTGAAACCAACACCTAGACCTCCCTGAAACTAACAGCAAAAGCACCTGAAAATAGACCCCTTGGAGTCCAAGGAGATTCCTATTGGAAGCCACCATTTTTAGGGGCAAAATGCTGTTAGTTTTCAGGGAAGGTAGATAATAATTAAAATTCCTCAAGCTAAATTGTTGAGGGCATTTTCGGGCGGGGATTCCTTGATCTTTTAAAGCACAGCCTATAGGGTGACCAACTTCAGCGGGAAAAAATGGTGACGCAAAAAATGCCCAAATGAGCCACGAGATTCAAACCCTCGGATACTTTCCAGTGAATCCTGGTTGTTTAATAGGGGATCCCCATAATGGTTGATTTTCATCTCCATATAGCTGTATAAAGTATAATCCCCTATAATTATACCCTAAAGAACTCAGGATTTTTTCATTGCTCAGATGTTTTCATTTAGCTGACCTTTGTTAAATTATTCTTCATTGTAAAGGTTGGATGGGGGGATAAAGGGTTCTTTCAAAAATTCTTTTGAAACCCAATAATCGATAGACCCTTTTCGGTCGGGATCAGCTGATCAGTGGGTAGTGCGTCATAAGCATTTATTAAACAAACTACTTGGAGGATCATCCCACTTAGTAAGTGGTTAATAACCATGATTAGTGAGTTCCCTATGTAGGGTTATTCCCCTTCCAAACGGGCTAAATGCCTTATAAATAGGGGTTACTAACCACTTACTAGCTGGGATGATCCTCCAAGCAGGATAATTCTCCGTTCTTGCAGGCTTTTTTTGTGAAGAAAGGCAAGGGCAGAATAATGCTATCCCTAAAGGATCATTGGGCAGCCCAGTAAGTGATCTGGATTTTTCCTTGATCATTCAGTCGCCAGGTAAATGGGAGTTGAAAATCATAAGGAAAATGGTGGTACCCTTGGGATGGTACCCTAGTTGTTTAAACCCCCAAGGAGCCCTTTAAAAGAGATATGATGATATACCGATATACCCAATATGTACACGGGGTTGATGATTGAGGAGAAAATTTGACATTCACCACGTACATGTACTGTTTGAGGTATCGTGGAACTAGATGATGGACTATTCGAAAAAACTTCCTTCCAAAATGCAAGCCTTTTAACACTATTTTTTGGGGGAATTGCTTTAGATCCCATGACATATCCATGGAAAAGTGGTATATTTACCGATTTATGAATGGTTGATCTTTATTACAGTAGGTAAATGTAAGTAAATATACCATGCATAATAGATATCTTACATGGACAACATACCATACGTAGATCCTATGGGGATGGCTGCAGCAAGTAAAAAAAAACCGTATTCCAAGTTTTTTTGTGTTTTTTTTTTGTGAGGCTCATTTTCCCCCAAAAAAACAACATATGCCTGCCAATCGTTACTCCCTACTTTCTTGGGAATGGTGTTTCGTAATTTTTCTGGGCAAGTTATAATACATCCTTAACCTGAATGTTTCGGCCATTTTGGGTAGAGGATTCCCTTATTAAACCACAATTTAAGCTAACCTCCGCCGAGGTCGTTATAAATTGCCTAGAACTGTTGGGGCAAAAACTGTGAAGTGACTTCCAACTGAAAAAACACTCTAGAGGTCACGGTTTGAATTTTGAAGCGACCTTTTTTTTCCATGACGGATCCACGGAACTGGTATATATTTACCAGCTACATGAATGGTGGTTGTTTATTCTTTTAAACTTAGATTAGTTTGAGTTGATTGGAAACAAGAAACAAATCCCCAAATATGTTTTTTTGTAAGTTGCCATATGATAGAATTCATTTTTAAAAAAGTCACCTGGAACAAAAACCCAGGGTAATAATAACATGCATAAAAATCAAAAAAGAATAACACTAATAACACTATACAGTTCCGCCCAAACCAGTTATAAATGGAGTTATACCTCCGAAAATTAACATGAACGTTATAGAAATGATGGTTTCCAAGTCCGGAATCTCCTATTCCAGGGGCTATTTTATCTTATTTTCAGGTGAACCATGTTAAACTTTGGGAGGGTAACCCTTTATTGTAATGGATTCCTGCATTTCTTTTTCCAACGCAAAAGTTCCCATCCTCTTGGGTCGAGACTTGGAAGGACCCACTTTCTCAGCCTACGCGAGGAAAGGGCAGGTGATGGATTCCGACGAATATGACCTACGAAATTTGCCATATCAAAATCAACGGAAGTCATGTAACAAGCATGCACATAGGCTTCAAAAACAAGCAACAACATGGAATTGTGGGTGAATGGATGGATGTTCTTTTTATAGCCAGAGGTACATATACATTTGGGCGGTTCCAAAAATAGGGGTACCCCCAAATCATTCATTTTAATTGGGTTTTCCATTACAAACCATCTATTTTGGGTTTTGGAAACACCCATTTATCTGTATACAGCCCTGGAAGTCCAAGTCGACCATTGAAAAAATGGATGTTCACTTGTTCACCAAGTCGACGATTTTTTTCAGCAGGGAATTTGAATCATCCAAAATTGTGGACTGCTATTCTAGGAGTCGTTGGTTGACTTCCAGGATAGTATACACATCTGGAGAGTACCTATAAGCTTATTGTAGCTTTTGTTGCACCGGTTGTTTCACACAGATTTCACGAAAACCAAAACGCAACACTTTTTTACACCAGGCATATAAATATATGATAGAATCTATACAGATAGATTCTTATGTTGTATATATTTTATTATTTTTATTACACGTATCATATCATGCATATCATTGTTCTTTTCATATACTGGAATCAACTCAACTTGCTTAGAATTTAAAAAGGGATCAAATCTACAGACCCTTGAGCTCACCCGGAAACATCCCGAGGTATCATCCTTCGGAGCCCCCTAGCAAACGTTGTCCCGAGTCGAAAAAAAAAACAGGGACAAATCTGTGACCCGGAGCATGAAATGATCATCACACCTTCCAACTGTTTGTGTTTAAAAACATTAGTCATCCACTTGGAGGATCATCCCAGGAGTAGTTAACAACCACGGTTAAGAAGTCCCCTACCTGGAGTTGTGAGACCCCTTGCAAATGGCCGAACTCCATGGCCTATAAATGGGGATTACTAACCACTTGTTTGTTTCATTTTTGGCTGATGAAACTTTCATCTTCTTGCGTCGCCTTCCGCTTGTCCGGTGGACCGGCAGGACCCACGGCAGGGCCCACAGCAGGACCCACGGCAGGGCCCACAGCAGGGCCAACGCTAGGGCCCACGGCAGGGCCTGGCAGATACTCCGATAGGAAATCCAGGAAATCCCAATAAAGGGTATACAAATCTCAAATCCCTACTATGGCTTACTATGGGCTTCATGACCATCCCCCTAACATAGGGACTAAATGGGATTTTAGACCCCAGCACATTTGACACATGACATCTACAATATACTTCAACCTATCTGCTGATTTGCTTCATGCTTTGTTCATCAGGTTTAATGTCCTAGACAAAAAACAAAGACACACCTTTTTCACAAGGCTTTGCAATAAATGTCCCCGGTAGAAACATCAAAGTTATATAAATCTGTCCATCAGTTTAAAAATAGTCCCCTTAAAAATAACGCTGGTGTTTTCATCATCACCAAACAAAACCCAAAGGATCCATGGAAACAATTGTATATTTACCATCCTTTTGGCTTCCCTTTATGGTAAATTAGTAGGTAAATATACCAGTTTTTCCATGGGAATCCGTCATGGGACGAAAAAAACGAGAAAATCTCGTCATCCCGAGAAATCTCTCACCTGGGCCCACAGGGCCACGTGCAGGGCCAACCTGGAGGACAGTTGGAGCCCCTCGTGAAATCATGGGAGACCGAAGGGGACCCCCCCAATTGGGTTTCCCTTAACCAAGGCCTTATCAGGGCCGGCTATTTCTTGGGGAAAAGGTGGGGAGGTACCCTTAGATTCCCTTCATGAAATTTACACCCTCGAAATCTAACGAATTCATACCAAAAATGATGCTTTGGAAAATGTATTTCCTTTCAAACATGGCTATTTGGGTATCTATGTTAGATTTCAGGGGGGGTTATCAAGGTTTGTAGATATAGCAATTTACCCAGATGCGCTAGTTTGGTTCAGAAAAGTTTTTTTTAGCATCTGTTTTCAATGGAATCTTTACCTATAGATCACGGCTCAAGACAAATGACAACAACCTGGAATTGTGGGTGAATGTATGGATATTGTTTTAGATAGCCCAAAAGATATATCTAGGATATAGTCTCTGTTAATTCCATGTTAATCAAGGTTTGTAAAATAGTACTTTACCCAGTGACGATCAAAAATCCTAGAGATTTGACTCATTGTCCTTTCTTTTCCGACTTGGTTGGACTTGGTGAACTTTCCCGATGAAAGTCCCAAGTCAACCATTTAAAACAAGGTAGGGAATTTTGATCATCCAATATTGGGGACTATGATTTTAACATAATCTTAATGGTCTTTGACTTTTAGGGAACTCTCCATGGTTGATGAGCCACCACTTATAGGTGCTTCAAACTAACTGTTTTTTTTTAAACTTTGTTTTCGATCAAATGGAAAAAACACTTGTGTGACTTGTGTGTGTGTGTATTTTTTCGTTTTTTGAATGGCCGGTTAATCACTTTGGTGTCCTAGATCATATTATATAATTTCCATCTACGAACTTTTTGTTGCGGACTGCAAAGAAATTGTAACCTCTCCCGGGATTCATTGCGATAGTTTTCAACCGCCAACCATCCATGGAAATGCACTGCCGAAGTCGTGCCAAGTATACAACGATATCATGATGCTACATTTTCTGCATTCAATAATGGGTTCCCAAACTGGGAACCGGGGACCGCCTACTCATGTGAAACAACAACTAATGCTGGCTTCAAATCTACCCTGTGATTTTTTTTGGGGGGTTGAAAAACGCTCCTCATTTAGGATAGGAAAATACAGTACAAATCACTGGCTCCAAATTGCTATGGTTTCAAAAATAGAACTTGAGATTTCTGAACTTGTGTGTTTTTCCCCGTTTTTTGAGATGTGTTTCCCTCCAAAAGTCAACCAACTTTGGTGCCGCACCAAAAAAAAAATCCGTTAAAACCGCTAGGTCTTCCGACGGGTCCTGCTGGTCCGGCAGGACCTGCCACCAGTTACAAGTGGAGTGATTCAGCCCCCTATGAGTAAAAGTTATAACTCCAACGATCCATTTATAAATCCATGACGGATCCATGGGATGATGGTATATATATCGGCCTACATTTAATGGATTTTTATGTTGAATGTAAAAACATATACCAGTCCCATGGATCGGCCATGAATTTTTCAGGGTGTTTGGCCATCACTCCAATTGCTGTTTAATTAACGCCCACCTGAAGTAGCTTTATGGATCCAAAGTTTGATACAGGTGTCAATTAAACCCCAAGAAAAATTGTACATTAGCACCCCTGTAGCGGAATCATTTGGCACCCAAACTGGAAGGTCCAGGTTTTTTTTTTCCATTCAGCATTTGGATATTGAGTCGAGAGAAACCCTTCACTCATTGGCGATTTTGCATTTTGGACAACTTTCCTCCGGTTGAAATTTCGACCCAATCAACTTCGAGGAGCTCCGGGGGGGGTATGTAACTTGGACTTCGCGAGTTGCCCCCAAGATGCTAGCAACTAAAATCGTCAACCAGCAGGATGACATGGAAACATTTTTGTTGGGGGTGGGAATCTGGAACTACATTTGTCACGATTTGCATCCTGAGTGAGGGAGGGGCTACACCTCTGAAAAATAAACATGACATTGGAAAATCCCTATGTTCAATCGTAAATACATCTTCAAATGGTGGATTTTCCATTGTCATGTTAGTTTTCGGGGCAGTAAATCCAAGATATACTACTCTTGAAGTACACAGTACGATTGGCTTCTTTGATTTCTTGGAAATAATTATATTATATAATCAAACATGTTTCCCCAAATCGTGATTGTGTAGTGATGCTTAAATGCCACGGTGGAAAGTCAGTACAAATCACAAACAAAAACAATTCCAAGTAAATACATCCAATTAAATCTTTTCGAACAAAAACACAATTGCACAAATGTATGATTACCCACTGGGCCATCACATTGCTACATATTCTGATATGGTTCTACCTTGCACAAACAACAACAACAACAACAACAACAACAACAACAACAACAACAACAACAACAACAACAACAACAACAACAACAACAACAACAACAACAACAACAACACAGACTTCCTGGCGATTCTGCAATTTTGATATTTTTGGTGAATCAAATTAAACGTTGTTGGCTTTATTTTGGTGACCCTTCGTCTCGTTATTTGAAACATCAAAAAGTTCAACGGGGTAAAAAAAAAAAAAACACTAGTTGGTGGTTTCAACCCATCTGAAAAAATACTAGTCAAAACCACCACCCACTTGGATGTCCCAGGAAGTTAGTAACTGGCTTATAAATCTTATAACCCCAATATACCGCATTTATAAGTAGGTGAAGTAACCCATTGATCCCTAACCATTTACCAACTGGTTCCGATGGTTTTGTTTGTTTTCCCCATCTTTGCAGCACCTCTGGGAGGGCCGACCTCAAACAGTCTTTCAGCTTCCCGGGTTTGGCAATGCGTCGATTTTTTGGGGGGTGGAATCGTTAGACATAGGAAACCTGTGGGGAGAACAGAAGGAAAACTATGGTGAAAACATTAAAAAACTATATGGGATAGACTAATAGACCTGAGTTTTCTCTATACGTTAGATTCAAAACTTGATTTTTAGAGTATTTTTTTGATGTTGCCCCCTACTAAACATTAGTAAATTAAAATATAAATATGTAAAGTTGGCTTTGTGATTGGTAACTTGCTCGCGATGACAAGTTCTTAGACATATTGAAGACAGTGGGCAGTGGGTCACTATACATTGCTACCAAATTGAGCTCTTGACAAGTTCTTTCCACCCTCCAGAAAACTGTAGCCATAGTCCGAGGTGCAACTGCTTCAACAAAATGCAACAAGAACTTGGCAAACCTTACATCCCCTATTGGCAACTTTACCACTAAAATAGTGCATCAAGAATCATGAATCATTCACTCCTGGTGTTTTTTGTTGCACTCAAATTCAGAAAGTCGTCGGATGAAGCAAAACACATCTGAAAGTCATAGGATCCATGAGACTGGTATATTTACCTACATGTTGTTAATTTTTACAAGTTCGTGGTTGAACCAACCCATCTGAAAACTATGCTCCTCAAAAATGGCTTCATCTTTCCCAAATAATTTTCGGGAAAGAAAATTCCCAAAAATCTCTGAGTAGTTGCCACCCCATCCAGATTTTTACCATGCAATCCCACACCACCAGTGACCATCCTTGTGGGGTTGGATAGATTTACCTGCATTTGGTAGATTTCTAGTCACTTCCGAAAGTTTCAGGTGCAAAAAAATGGCCAAAGTGGACCAACTCTTGTGTTTCATCATGCCCAATTCAGCACCAACATCTGTTTTTTTTTGGTGCAAAATCACCTGGTTCTCAAAAAAAAGGCTGAGAAGATTCCCCTAAAAAGATCTTGGTGTTTTGTTTTCTTTTTAAAGGGATTCTCAAAGAATGGCATAAGTTCTCTGGTTGGCGCGAACTGCCCCCACCTTATTGCGACGATTTGCTCGTCATTGAGTTGAGAAAATGGTCATCTGTTGCTCATTTGCTCATGACTAAGCACAGCCCGGATCTGTTTGTTGTTCAAACACATCTGTAACTTTTTGCCAACAAAGAAACATCTGCAAAATGAATTACCATAGAAAAAAATCAGGATTTCAATAAACCAAAATCCATCTCTTGAGTTCCCCAGACAGGTCCACTTGGACCTCGAACTCCTGGTCCGCTTGGACCTCAAGTAACCAAGTTCTGGGGTCCAACAAATTTACTGCTTCATGACGCATGAACCAAAAAGGGATGACAAATGAGCCACGAAAAAAACCCTTTTTCAATAGGGATTCCATTGAATCCTGGTTGCTTACTGACGGGATCCTTGTTTCATGTATGAAATAATCCACACATAAGGTGGTAGTATTTCATCCCCTATATACACTTACCAACCAGCTTTTTTTTTGATCGCTCAACTAGGATTAAAGAGAGGTACTGAAAATTTTATGTCCACCTTAAAAACATCAGAAAATTAGCAGCAAAACCATGGGGATTCATACCGGATCCATGAGAACTGGTATATTTACCTACATTTGGGTAGTTTTGGGGGTAAATGTATGTATATACATAATGGTGCATATATCATATACCATACATGAATCCTATGGGTGATAGGAAACCCTGCAACCTTTGTTTAGCGACAACCCTCAATTCTTCAATTGAAGCTGGTTTCCCGTTATAATTAAGTAACTCATATTATTTCACATAATATATATATATATATATAAATATACATGGGGTTTCCTAAAATGGTGGTACCCAACAACCATTTTGGGGTGTTTTGGGGGTACCACCATTTCAGGAAACACCCATATGTATCTATATACCAACCAATTCACACCCCTGAAATTCACCAAGAAAAAGCCCCCTGAAATTCACCACTTTTCCTTTTGGCTCATGGATAAACTCTTCAGGTTCCGTTTCGCTCAAATTTCGCGGGTGGAAAGGTCCCCGCAAACGATCTTCCCCCGAGTCCTGGAAATCGCCAATATGTCATACACTCCGAAAAAAACGAACATATGCACCTATGATCCTTTCCAAAATTGAGAAAAAAAAGGCCTATTTTCACAAAGGTTTGCTGTTAGTTTAACGGGAATGAGTGTATCCTTTTCTTTTAAGTTTTCCCATAAGTCCATCTCTATATACACTAAACAACCATCCCATGAAAAATGGCTTACCTAGAGGTTGTTTCTTGTTTCGCTATCCCTCAGCGAGTCCCCTCAGCACAACTAAGCCATCCCGCCCATCGCGGACCTTGGGGGATGGCGGCTGCGTTGTCCAAAAACCAAACTGCCAACCCTAGGGATCCAATCAACTAATTTACCACAAAAATCAACGAAATGTTGGTAAGATGTTTGATTTACTATGTAATTATACCGTATATCCCAGGACTTGTAAGTGGCTAATAACCATGGTTTATTTGAGTCCCGTTTCAGTAGGGTTGTTCCCCTTCCAAATTTCCTAAATGGCTTATAAATGGAGGTTCCTAACTACTTCCAACTACTTACTAAATGGGATGATCCTCCAAGTATATAGATCCTGGCTCACCTTCTGAAAATGGTACTGGAACCTAAATACTTTGCATTTCGGAGGTGATTGGACACCCCAATCATCCTTTGACAAGGTGATTGGATCCCTGGGGGTTAAATAGCAAAGATAAAAAGCTACTGAAAATTACGGTGTACCTTCTAAAGCGGTTTTATTAGGGGTGGACAAAAAAAAACAAAACATTGGCATTACATATTGCTTACATTATTAGGTGACTGCCCAAATGACCTGCATGTTTTTAAGGTCAAACATCCAAAACAAGGTTTTGAACCTGTTCCAAGGTAAAAACAAATACTTCCATGTTGGATACTCAACAAGCACGCGTTGGCAAGACGATATGTTTTTTTACCTGGAACCTCAATTTTATCGAAAAAGTTGACAAAGTCAAAGGAACTAAAAACCGGTTTACTGACCTGATGTGAAAAAGTCACAACGCAGTGGTCATGGTCCATGGTAAAACACTCCCTAAAACTAAGGGCCAAAGGCTCGCTTAAACAAATGGTGGCTGGGAGATTGGGGGACTATTGATCCGGCTTCCTTTCGGGAAGGGCAATTTTTTTCGGAGGGGAACTGTTAGTTTTAGGGCGGTACTGTTATTATATATGACTAAGTCTGTCTCAAAATGAGTGAACGGCGGACGACCCCAATCAAAACAGCTATCCTAAGTGGGGACTTCACATTATGTATGCATGTATATAAGTGGAAACTGCAAATTGTAATACAGTAAAGTAATATTAGTTTCTAGTTGGTGGTGTCAACCGATTTGAAAAATATTAGTCAAATTGGATCATTTTCCCAAGTAGGGGTAAAAATAAAATATCTTCGAAACCACCACCTGTAGTTTAATGGAATCCCCCTCTGCAACCCTACACTGCCCATTTGACGTTTATATCCAAAACCCACCTGGAGTCAAAAAAACTTGGATCATCTTCACCAGGTTTTCATAGGGAAAATGCTGGGAAAACCCTTGGGATGGGGGCCCCTTAATAATCAACCCCATAAACGCCTCACATCACGCGGGTATTTATTGGGTCCCAATCCCCTTTTAAAGGGCGCCAAACAGGGCGGGTTTAAACAGCTAGGAGCCCTCCATCCCAAGGGTTTCCCCCCACAAACTTCAACCTTTTACCCTTCGTCCCACGGAGGAAGTTGACTACCTCCTCCCTGAAATCTCAAAAATAGGTCAAGTACCCAAAAAGGAAAAAGAACATCATCTTCACCAAAGATGTTCAGGGGCAAAAATATATGTGTATATATATAGTTGCTAAAATACTTAAATTATATATAATCATATTATACTTATTAAAAATCACCTTAGTTTCAGGGAGGGTAATCTGCATCTACAAAACGCCAAAGCCAAACCCGTCAGCTGAGCTCGTCCAACCTTCCATTGGTGCCTTGAAATTTGACAAACGAAGAGTTCTTGGAGGATCATCCCAGGACTTATAAGTGGTTAATAACCGTGGTAAGTCCTCAACTCTCTTGATTTTTGTCTTCAAAATGTCAATGTTCAGGGGTTCCACTTAGTAAGTATTGCTAGAAACCCCCGTGTATAAGCCATGGATTTCAGCCATGTGGAAGGGGGTCCGAGAACCCGATCCTGAAAGGAGACGAAAATTCACCATGGTTATTGACCGCTTACGAGTCGTGGGATGATCCTCCAAGTCCGGTTTCTCGTTTTCGGATGGGGCACACAGAAATGGAAGGCAACGGGGTTGTCTAAGTGGGATGATCCAAGCAGGGGCCCTTTTCTTCATTGCTTACGTTACAAATGGAGGAAGAGTCCTAAGGTGACCGCGTTTTTTCCATCCCTGGATTTATAAATTTGGTTGGCTATCAATTGGATGGATTTAGAATCATGACCGTGGAAACATCTTGAAAAATGGTTGGAAATCACAATTTCCATCCATTTTGAACTGGTTGGAAATGGAGTTCCAGGTGTAGGCCGGTTTTGGAAATGGTAGAGCAACAACAAAAATATCAAATCAGCTCACGGCTGAGGATTCGCCGGAAAAAAAAAGTTTACGTCCTCATGATCGGAATAATATGGAATATGGTTTATCAAACTGAGCCACGAAAAAAACCCTTACTACTTTCCATTATACTAGTTGTTTAATAGGGAACCTTACACTGGTTTATTATAATCCCCATATAACTGGGTAGTATACTGTATAATACCCTATATAACCTAAACAACCAGGGTTTTTTCATTGCTCAACTGGTAACCAGTTGGTGGTTTCAAGTTTCAACCCCCTTTGAAAAATATGCTTGTCAAACTGGGTTCATCTTCCCCAAGTGGAGGCGAAAATGAAAAAAACATTTGAGTTGCCACCAAAACCACATTTTTAGAGAGGTTTTACGGTCGATATTTCCTGGTTTTTCAGGTGTCCCAACCCTTTGGAAATTTCATCGTTTTGGGGGCATCAAATCAAGCCCAATCCCACCAGATGGGTTCCCCCAAAAAAACGACGTGTCCGACAGTCCGCCATCTTTCGAAATACCAAAGTTTTGGACATGTTTCTCGCCTAAACACCAGCTCATTCACCCTCCGAAACGACACCATTTTTGCTGGAAATGCTCAGGATAGAATTTTCAATCCCCCTTAGTGGGTTTAAAGTTTTAACTTCGTTCCAGGGTTCCAGTTGAAATTGCGATACCCAAAACTTCACAGAAAAAGAACATGTTTCTGGGGTCCACCAATTGCAACGAAAACAGGTTCAGTTGAGAGTTTTCAGCTCTTGTCGGTTCCAAAAATTTACAACCAGACGACTTGGGAGACCAATCTTTTCACTCAAAAGATCCAAGGCATCTTCTTCAATATGTCGGACAACCAAAACTCTCACCTTTGTATTGGAAACGCAAAAAATAGTTCTTGAACTTTCAGGGAAAAAGGGAAAAAAACATCCAGGTATACCGAAAAAAAATACTTCCCCCCACACAAAAAAAATACCTGCAACTGTAGGTTTGCTTGGACAAGTTGCACATTTTGTTTCCACATTGCCAAAACTTATGCTTCCAAGGAAAACACATCTAGGAACCTCTAGCTCTTGAGTTTCTTCTAGCATATAGTGGACCGGTGTAAGTAGGACCAAATGATGGCTTGGAAAAGAAGTGGACAGTTCAAATGTCCTAGAAAACATCGATATTGTTTGGAAGAACCCCAACCCAGTAACAGTCACCACCAGGATTATTCCATGTGGGAATCCCTATGAACCCTCATTTCTGACAGTTACTGGGTGGGGGGTAGACCAAAGATATTGTGTAAGTTGTTTTTGTTCAGGTTTAGTTTCGCAACTCTGGGCTGGTTTTTTAGGGGGGTTCCAATTGATGAAAAGGAACAGCTGTTTTTTCTACAAGATGACCGTTTTTTTTAATGTCCATGCAACATTTGAGGAGTGTAGATGCTATTTTGCCAAGAGAGTATATTTTGTGAAGGGGTAACTATACATAAGATAGAATATGTATGTATACAATATACAAAATATAAATATATAATATATATATATAATATATACATTGGGGCCCAAAAACCTCCTTTCCCATCTCATTGCTTTTTCCTTTCCTCCCCCCATCCCTCCCCATCCCGCCCAAGGTACGATAGTTCTTCCCACGCTTGGGTGGTATAGGCTCGTAGAGCTTGGGATTTTTCCTTCAGTTTTGCTCCGAGATGTGACCGTTTAGCTCCGAGATGTGACCGGAGTTCCCAATGGTTTCGGGGGAAGCCCGAAAAGGTGAGCCACGGATTCCATGAAATGGTTCCAAAGCTCACCCGTTCTGTAGGGGAAATGGGAAGGAGGATTAAAAATTTAACAATTCCAAGAGTTGTATTGCAACCTTCAACCGACATGAGTGGCTGACATTCCATGAAATACTGGTTGTTTGATGACGGGAATCCTAATGATGGCTTACTACTATAAAACATGGTTTGGGAAACCAAAAAAACTCGAGTTTTCAAACCATGGTTTGTCTGTGTGTGTGCACCTAGGTAATCATTAGATACTCAGGTTTAGGGGTCCGTTCAGTGGGTCCTGTTGGAGGTTTCTTGGACTCTTGGTTACTCCTTGTTCAGGGGTCATTATATGACACCAACGCAAACTTCATGCACTATTTTGTCCTGGGAAATTCCTCAAGATTACCATACATGTGCATTGTTGAAAAAACCCCTCAAAATTGGAAAATCTCCCAATTTTAACGAGACGAAACCCCCCCCCCCAAAAAAAAAAACAGCTGAACATAGGTCCAGGGTTTGTCAAGGTTATATACAACCGGAATCATATGGGAAATCGTTGGGTAGGCCTACAACCTTGTTTTTTGTGCGGCTGAGACAAAAGGGTTCCTTACCTGGAGCATCATCTCAGGACTTTTAGGTGGGTAATCACCATGGTGATTGTTTTCGTCCCCGAAGTTGGTTTGTGGGACCCCTTCCAAAACCGCCTGAACTCAAAATGGCGGCCTATAAAAAACGGGGGCCCATCCTAACCAATTTCTAAGTGATCCTCAAAGTAGAGGACATCATGTCGTCTCATGAAGTCGCTATGTAAATCTTGTTGGTGTTTTGGCAAAGTATGCTCAAGTCGAATTCGGGGGAAACCTTCCCCAAGTATGTAGGGGTAAAACAAAAACGTCACCATCAATCTAGTCAAGGAGAAGAATGCGACTCCAAAATCAAGGATTCATTGTCAAGGTCAACTCGTCTGTTCAAAAAAAACAATATGGAAGAAAAATACAGAGACATTTTGGGTGTGGCACCCTTCCCGGTAATAGTCACCACCAGGACTGTTACACTTTCAGTAGGAGTCCCGAGCTAAACCTTCGTTGGCCATTACTACTGGGAAGGGGGATAACCCAATATAATATGTCATAAACATATTATGCCTCGAAGTCGTTTTCACCATTTTGAACCAATGCTTCCTTTATGATGACAAACCCTTACATGAAGAAATGGTGCAAGTTAAAAACCAACATATATGAAAAATGGTGGTTGGACTTCCAGGGCATTTGATATATATAAATTGTGATGACAATTGTTCCTACATGTTTTGAACCTCTCCAATTAAACAGACAGGGAAGGGGTGAACTACTCACTCAACCAACAGACCATGAGATATAGACTTGTCCTGTCCGCACAATTTTAAAGGTTGGCCATGGGCTGAGTCAGGAAAAATTTAACTCCATGAAATGGTTGATATTTATGGCAAAGTACTAGGTAAATATATCATCTGTGCATCCTATGGGATTGCACATGGTTGAAAAACTGGCTTCTGAGCCACTTACAAATTACAAAAAGTCAGGGTAGGATATTCCAGTAGCCTCAAGGATCATCCAAAGCTAGGAGAAGAAAATCTCTACCCCACGTCACTGGGCTTGAAATTCTAGGGTACAGTGGATGCCTGGAAATCTCGCAGAGAATGAAAAACACATGTAAATTATGAGCTTCAAAAAAAACCGCTGGTGTAGGATTTCAGCCATTAAGCGCATGGTTCAAAATGATTTGAGGGCACTTACCAGCATAAACAGCTTTGTTGCAGATGATTTCGTTTCCTTCCTGATAACCTCTTGGCTTGGACTGACGTGTTTAATGTGGCGCTCACTATGTTTTCGATTTACCATTAGGCTGGACGAGTCAATGCCGCAAGAACTCCGCCTAGCATCACAATCGCATCGCGACGACAGCGAAAAGAAACAATACCATGAAAAATGTTAACAACGTGTTTCGTGTAGTAGATGGCCTCTGGAATTTCAAAGCCCCAAACTGGCTCTTTCCAATAGGCATAGTCCTCTCGAGTATGCCCTGAGCAATGCGTGCACTGGAGACATCGATGGCAGACTGATATTGATTAAATTACCAAATAGTAGCAGCTAGCTTTGAGTTTTGCGCTTTCGTACTCGTGGTACTCCGGTATCTTCTCCCTGCCTCCTCTTTTGGGAGGCTTTTTCAGCACGCAGGCATCACTCACCTTAGCAGGTGGTTTTTTTTTGGACGCATCCTACTAAGGCGAATGGCATGCTGTTTTTTTTTGGTATCTTCTCCCTGCCTCCTCTTTTGGGAGGCTTTTTCAGCACGCAGGCATCACTCACCTTAGCAGGTTGTTTTTTTTGGACGCATCCTACTAAAGTGATTGGCATCCTGTTCTTTTTTGGATATCTTCTCC